>JAAAKM020721499.1:53574515-53737121 GCA_010016025.2 Alatinidae sp. Z8VKAUB7J3
CTGGATTTCCTTAAGATTGTATCTCAGAGTTGATAGCTGGATTTCCTTAAGATTGTATCTCAGAGTTGATAGCTGGAATTCCTTAAGATTGTATCTCAGAGTTGATAGCTGGATTTCCTTAAGATTGTATCTCAGAGTTGATAGCTGGATTTCCTTAAGATTGTATCTCAGAGTTGATAGCTGGATTTAGTGTCGCTGGACACAGCATCCATTCTGTATCATTTTTTAGGGTTCTAGACTCGCGATCTGCTACAACATTGTCTACTCCTGGAATATGGGCAGCAGTGATGTGATTGTTCGTAATTTTTGCCCATTCCCATATTTCTTTTGCTACATTATGACAGGCCAGAGAATGCGATGTACCTAATTTGTTTATACAAGAAACGGCAGTAGTATTATCAGTAAATACTTTTATGTGCCGGTTTTTATGTTTTATAAATGCCTGTAGTCCCAATAAAACAGCTTTGAGCTCCAAAACATTTATGTGTGCCTGCCTCTCGTTCCTGTAGTGTCGCTGGACACAGCATCCATTCTGTATCATTTTTTAGGGTTCTAGACTCGCGATCTGCTACAACATTGTCTATTCCTGGAATATGGGCAGCAGTGATGTGATTGTTCGTAATTTTTGCCCATTCCCATATTTCTTTTGCTACTTTATGACAGGCCAGAGAATGCGATGTACCTAATTTGTTTATACAAGAAACAGCAGTAGTGTTATCAGTAAATACTTTTATGTGCCGGTTTTTACGTTTTATAAATGCCTGTAGTCCCAATAAAACAGCTTTGAGCTCCAAAACATTTATGTGTGCCTGCCTCTCGTTCCTGTAAATTTACAGTTTTAGTCTTATAAGCAACTGCGCAAATGTAGTAAATACTTAGTTATCATCATGATATTTATAAAACACCTACACTGATGCTTATTCTTATCAATGACTGACAGTAGTATAACATGCAAAGATGACTACTTTAATACATTTCTTTTTTGTTTGGTTGAATAAATTTACAGTTTTAGTCTTATAAGCAACTGCGCAAATGTAGTAAATACTTAGTTATCATCATGATATTTATAAAACACCTACACTGATGCTTATTCTTATCAATGACTGACAGTAGTATAACATGCAAAGATGACTACTTTAATACAACCTCCTGAGTAAATCTGCCCTATCCAAATCTCGAGCTCTGTACACTTGTTGCTTAACCGTTTCCTCATTGTAACCCTTTTGAACAAACCAACCAACTAACTGCTCCGCCCTCTTTTCAAAATCTTCATTCCTAGAACATAATCTACCATGGCGTTCTTTAGTAAAGAACGCCATGTAATCTACGCAACCTAACTGCTTGGCTAAATGGTACGGCTCTCTTAATGTGTGCTGGATGACATGATCTCTTGTGTAAGTACTGGTGTGTGTCCGTTGTTTTACAAAAGAGATCAGTCTCCAAACTACTTCCTATTCTGCGAAAAAATACCCTGTCATTCGTTTTTATTTGAATTTGGGTATCTAAAGAGCGTTATAATTTTTCGGGGTGATAATTCACTTTCTTAAATTTACGCTCGCTGAGTTTTAAATTTTACCAATTCTCTTGTCGTCGCGTACAGACACAAAGGCACGTTTGTTTAGCAGTGATAATCGAACTACAACATTCTGGTCTATTTGATCGATATTGATGAGGGCATCAAAATAAAAACTTTCTTTTACAGCTACTTGTCAGCAATTTTACAGTTCGGCATGTCAGCAGGCCTAATTATATCGATAGAGAATTCATATACCTTAAAGGACATTCCCCCGCCGTTCCCGCTCCCGACGCAATCATGCCGTAATAAACATGGGATGTGTAATGTCCAGGTAGTATTGTGCGATTTGCTAACAGGGTGTGAAAATGGCCTCTGCCATTTTATATATACAAGAACAGGGGAAGCGCTAAAGTTATTTTTAAAAGTTTAGGATGCGAAGGTCTCTCTACAAAACCATGCCATTGATCAGTCATTAGACCAGACATGGAACCTTTACGCCAAGAAGACTGAGTTATCTGGTTTTCAGTACATGTCTAGTTGCAACTCCAGTATTCGGGTGTACTTTGGTTACCATAAAAGGTGTAGCCATCCCGGACATTTCCCATCCCGGACACTTCCCATCACCGGACATTTCCCATCCCGGACACTTCCCATCCCGGACATTTACCATCGCCATTATCTCTTTAATGCCCCTATCTTGAATGTAAACCTGACCATCCTATCTATCCATGCGAAAAATATACTAAACTAACTTAACTTGCATGCCCTCCCCTATTATGCATACTTTGATATTGCCAGAAGTAAATAATTGCAGGCGAATAGCAGCATATCCCTCTCTGGTCGACACGACCCTCAACGATTCATGATGAACATTTCAAGTTTCTATTTCCTGCGGCGTTAAAGAGTAATAAACCTCTAATTAAGCTTCTTTTAGATGGCAAACATAAGAATAAATATAACATATTGTAATTAAAACATCCATCTAAACAAGTCAGGATGGCCGAGTGGTCTAAGGCGCCAGACTCAAGGGAAACCTTGCACATGAGTGTTCTGGTCCGTGGGTTCACGGGCGTGGGTTCAAATCCCACTTCTGACAAAATTTTTAAACTTGAAGTTTTATTTTTAATAATTTTGGACTAATCTCTAGAAAATATGGTTCATTTCAGAAGTGGCATTATTTAATGAAAATTTCTTTAGTAGTTCAATTTTGTTCTTAGCCAGAATACTTTTCATGAAGATCTGGTTAATGAATAAAATGCAAGGTATCACTTATGAAATGTAACTGTTTACCGACGATCAATGCTCATACAAAGAGTTCTGTTAAAATAAACGTTGCAGTTTACAACTGCAGAAAGGAAAGTTCCTTCTCAATCTCATAAGATACTTACCATAGAGAGCAACAGAGAAACAATACAACGGCCACTCGAATCTGTAAAGAAAGAATATAGGATATTGAATAAAAGACTTGGGGATTGAAACTTACCGTAAAAAACTAACCAACTAGTCAGAAGATAGTAGGGAAAGCATCTAAAGTCGGCTCCTAAGGGGTATATCCCCTCACATGAAATCTTGCCCACACCTTGTTAAAAGGTTGCCGAGTACGTTTTCGATTTAATTTGATTATCAGCAACGGCCTCTGTAATTTCAGCTCCTGTAAACGAATCTTTCTACATAATGCTCCTTTAAGTTATCGTACGCGATGCACAATAATAATAATATCTATTAGTTACTTAAAAATTCCAAAATTTAATTAACTAATTAATTGCCCCCTGATAGCTCTTTCCCCCTCTCACGTAAGCGTGACTGGCTAAGAACCACATTATTACTTTGATTTTCCAAAACTACAATACTTTTTTATGCTTTAAGATCACGAGGATCTAAACAAATACGAAGAGACTTATCTTTCTTTTCGACAATAGCAATGTTGCTGGCCCAATCTGTAGGTTCTGTAACCTTAGCAATAACTTTGCGTGTTTCTAAAGATTCTAATGTAGTCTTGAGACAATCTAACATGCTAATAGGTACTCTTCTACTAGGTTGAATAAAAGGTGTATGACCCTCTTTCAGACAAATGTTATACTCACCTTCAACGCAGCCCAATCCCTGGAAAAAGTCGCTGTACTCATCAAGTAAGCTGTGGGTGTGAGGATGGTTAACAGAATTAACTCTCACAACACTCTCAGTGAAGGTGTTCGGGATAGTCTAAGTCTACTTCCATTATGTACCCAATCTCATCTTCTTCTGTGATATCATTGATATCAAATTCCTCTATTTCCTCTTCAGATAACCATGTAAAATCTCCAGTCGGAAGAGGTTGCGACATGGCCCAACCGTATAGATTATTCGCATCAAGATAAATGAGATAATTAGATGGTAGATCTGGGTCATAGTTTGGTACACGAGGATTGTTTGATTTAGCATAACGGTGAGAGATCATGGACACTCCTCCTCGTATACCACGTTCTATAAAGAGATACATGTCAGGGTCTGTGATCAGATTTACTTTGTGTCCATGATCTGCTCTCTCTTTTTTTGTTGATTTATAATAATGACCTTTCTCGATTCTTCTTCCCTACCTTTCTCTGCAGCTAAGGGAAGACGACGGTTCTTGATGGACGATGGTGAGAAATGTTGTTCCTTCTTTTATTTTGTGTACATGTTCTGCTCGCTTTCTTTTTGTTTACATATACTAATGACCTTTCTAGATATTTCTTCCCTACCTCTCTCCGCAGCTAAGGGAAGACGACGGTTCCTGATGGACGATGGTGAAAAATGTT
This sequence comes from Alatinidae sp. Z8VKAUB7J3, assembly GCA_010016025.2. NCBI lineage: Eukaryota > Metazoa > Cnidaria > Cubozoa > Carybdeida > Alatinidae > Alatinidae sp. Z8VKAUB7J3. The sequence goes on from JAAAKM020721499.1 coordinate 53,578,809, forward strand.
TTCCCTTCTGTTATTTTGTGTCCATGATCTGTCTCCGCAGCATGTTTACACAGGTACGGCTCTCTATGTGAAGGTCAGGTAAAGCCTAAAGTCTGCATGTCTACACAGGTACGGCTTTCTATGTGAAGGTCAGGTAAAGCCTAAAATCGGATGTCTACACAGGTACGCCTTTCTATAAGAAGGTCAGGTAAAGCCTAAAATCGACATGTCTGCAGAGGTACGGCTTTTTATGTGAGGGTCAGGTAAAGCCTAAGGTAGGCATGTCTAAACAGGTGCGGCTTTCTATGTGAAGGTCAGGTAAAGCCTAAAATCGGCATGTCTACTCAGGTACGGCTTTCTATGTGAAGGTCAGGTAAAGCCTCGTATAAACAGAGTCTTAATAAATTTGGGTTCGCATTGTGGACAAGAACACTCAAAAGGGGTGTTCTTGAAAGCGACTATTGACTGACTATTGGCATTGGACTGGCGAATACAAATCGAATGCTGAGAATAACACGAATCCAAGTGGATCCGAACCAGTTTGGATCTGATCCCTTATAAACAGGGTCTTAATAAATTCGGATTCGCATTGTGGACAAGAACACTCAAAAGGGATGTTCTTGAAAGCGACTACAGTGCGATAGCTGTTAATACATCTGTTAGTTTGTTAGTGGTACAAAACAAGAATATTGCACTAAATACTGGGTTGTCTGGTTCAATTTCACCATACACATGTTCTTGTAGAGTTGGTGTCCAAATACTTTTATAAACGTGGTAGGCCTATCCTTTAATATAGGAAGCAATATCAGCGGAAGTCACGGCGACTATTGGGATACCTTCAGTATCTTTAATATCTTTTCCCATAAACTTTAAGGACATTTTGTCTTTTGACAGTTTCTGACTCTGTGAATTAAAAATATTCGATTTAAGAAATGGCATTCGAACCATGGAGGTATTAGGCTGGAGGGATTGGTACCTAATCGTTTCTCTTGTTGTTATTTGTCAAGCATGGACAGCAACTTAACACTTTACTTATTCGTATCATTGTAAGATTCCCACTGTAAACCAAGGGACTACGGAGCTCCGATTGACGACTACTCCCATGGTTATGGGAATCTTAAACTACGAGATAAGTGTAGTAGTGATAAGATGGTACTGGCATACTCATCTTAACACTTTACTTATTCGTATCATTGTAAGATTCAACTGTGAACCAACGCACTACGGAGTTCCATTTGACCTCTACTACAATTGTTATTGAAATCTTACACTACGAGATAAGTGTAGCAGCGATAAGATGGTATTTTCATACTCACCTTAACACTTTACTTATTCGTACTGCTCCATTTTGTCTCGAACCTCTGCGACGTGCCGATCTATATATTCACTCGCATAGCGACACGTGAACTTGTTAACCAATAAACTCTTATGCGCCTCTCTTAGATTAACTTTACCAACCATCGTTTTCCATAAAGCTAAACATAGAGCTATGTCCAGTCATTATTGACGCGTTTGTAGAGTAAATTATTTGTATTAATTTCCTTGATTTATAGTTACGATTGATACTCCGGGTGAAAATCGTATTCGAATAAGGAAAAAAGCCAAAAAATCCCGGCATATATTTTCTAAGCTTTCAATGCTATCTTGCATCGTTTACTACCTTCCAGACTATGCCTGTAGAGCTTGAACTAGGAAGTATTGACAGTAGATTAAACATTTCGATTACTGCCTACATAGTGGATAATGTAACAGGAAACATGCGAGCAGTAAACTGGAGAAAATATGCGAAACAATGGAAGCCCTTAAAGAACATCGAATTTCCCAGTCTGGCAATGAAACCTACAATGACACCAACAGATTACTGCAGAATTTCTGGGAATTAGAGGGAGCGCCCAAGGAGACCACACCCATGAGTATGGATGATAAAACTGCCCTGAATCGTTTAGAGGACACAGAGAGGAAACCGATGAAGAACGATATATATCAATCGATAGCTAATTAGCAGGGCTAACACATTATGAAGGTATGTGGGGGATGTACGCATTTTCCGGGGAGTAATGACGGCTCAAGTGACACCCACCTACCGCTGACTTTAACCACACAGTAGCATAAAATTACGTTGGAAATCGTACAGAAAATTGTCACTTACCGACATTCTGAAATGTATGTGAGCCTCCTGACTGTGAAAAGTGAGTTAATCCAGCAATGTTGTTTAGAAATTCAAGATGATTTTCTACACCAGCACCACCAACCGAATCATCGATCGCAACTTGCTCTTTGAAAAACCGCGCCAAGTTTTACATTTCACTTGTTTTTGTGCAATCATTTATAAGGCTGTTGATAGCATTGCCTTTTTTAAACTGTCCTACTTACCTTTGCAACTTATTTTCATTCAAGTGTGCTTCTGATACCTTTTTAACATTCATTTGTACTCTATGATTTGGAACGTAGGAATAAACTTCCGTTCAAGATGATACTTGCTTTTTGCATTGTGCTTTTACTGCTATGTTGTGGTGTTACTACCTGTCCATTGCATAGAAAAGAGATCGGCCATTATTACTGCAACAGTTGGTTTTCAATTGTTTATGTGGCAAAGTAGTGTGGCAATCTCTTATTTTATGAACTACGAGAATAAGTGCCTGTCTATCTTTCTTCTCACTCATAACATGACTTACCTTCCAGAAGACATATAAGAAAAGCATATGACAGTTTGTAGACTTATTTAGGGCTAACCACGAGGGACTAATTCTCAGATTGGGACGTCATGTCTTCTGACAGATTCAGGCAATTAGTAGTGAAGGATTGAAGTATTAGCAAATCTAAGGCACATGAAAAGAAGATATGCATTACAGGATGCTGTCAACTGCAAAATGTACATATTTGTGTATGCTCAGGGTCCTAAGATGTTACCACGATGTCGATGGTAGAAGGGAAGTTTCTGTCTTTCCTTACGTACTAGTAGTTTCTGTCTTTCCTTACGTACTAGTAGTTTCTGTCTTTCCTTACGTACTAGTAGTTTCTGTCTTTCCTTACGTACAAGTAGTTTATGTCTTTCCTTACGTACTAGTAGTTTCTTCCTTTCCTTACGTACAAGTAGTTTATGTCTTTCCTTACGTACTAGTAGTTTCTGTCTTTCCTTACGTACTAGTAGTTTCTGTCTTCCTTACGTACTAGTAGTTTCTGTCTTTCCTTACGTACTAGTAGTTTCTGTCTTTCCTTACGTACTAGTAGTTTCTGTCTTTCCTTACGTACAGAAATATTTACTGAAGAATTTATAAATTCAACCTTTTAAGTTCACATAAAAGGAGGCTCTCTTTGAGAAGGAGACAGAATTAAGTAGATGCTAAAGTACGAAAGGTATAGTTTGAAATAGAAAAGTGTCTTTCACAGTCAGTTCAACAAGAGAAAAGGAGAAAGGAGGGTTAGAAAGTCTTTCCTAGTCGAAGGCTGAAACAACTAGATATTTAGAGAGACGTCTATCAAATTGACGGATCGCTTTACCCAAATACATGGTTTTACATTCATGATGCATTCGTTAGTAATATCATATAATATTATAACAGAAGAGTATCTACTCAGGATGCACTTAATTTCTGTATTGAGCAAAAATGCAGTTTATCTAAAAACATCAACTTGTGCGTGCCTAGCATATCCTATGATGAGGAAAAATTCGTAATAACAAAATATGAATGGACTCTTCAAGGCTGAGTAGGTGTTATGTGTTGCATTATGAAGCGAAGTTTATCGACGTAATGAGCAGGATCAAGAGAATTGAGATCGGCATTAGGAGAAATAAATTCACCTGGTAAGCGCAAGGTTGTACCATACACAAGTTCTGAAGTTGTGCAACCAATATCAGCTTTGAGAGCGGAGCGAATTCCTAATAAAACAACAAAGCGTCTTCTTCCTGTAGATTTGTGGCGTCTTCTGCTAACAAAGTGTCTTCTTCTAGTGGATGTGCGGCGTCTTCTGCTAACAAAGCATCCTCTTCTAGTAGATGTGCGGAGTCTCCTACCAACAAAGCGCTTTCTTCTAGTGGATGTGCGGAGTCTCCTACCAACAAAGCGCTTTCTTCTTGTGGATGTGCGGCGTCTCCTACCAACAAAGCGCTTTCTTCTAGTGGATGTGCGGAGTCTCCTACCAACAAAGCGCTTTCTTCTTGTGGATGTGCGGCGTCTCCTACCAACAAAGCGTCTTCTTCTAGTGGATATGGTTCTTTCAAACTTACACGGTGGTATATAATGTGTCAATCTTTCTATTTTGATTCATTCTGACGATTTGTGCTGTGATCGGCGTCAGACAATGATTTCAAGTACAAACATGATTTGATATTTCATGCAGTTATGGGAAATATATACGAAATTAAGAAGGAACTCACCATTCCAAATCCTGACGACATAACATAATCACTGTTGCCAAGCCATTTACCCCTGGAATCTTTAATCCCGTCAAGACCGTGCGTTTGCTAGAATGAAATCAGAAGGACAGAAAGTATCCTGTACGAACTTAATTGCGTGCACTACGAACTTGCAGAATAAATTGCATTGTTGTTTTTCTTGTATCTTCTTTAATGTGATAGTCAGAAAATCTCTCTACAGCACTTGCCTTGTGCAGAATGAACGGCACTTGCAGAATAAATTGCATTGTTGTTTTTCTTGTATCTTCTTTAATGTGATAGTCGGAAAATCTCTCTACAGCATTTGCATTGTGCAGAATGAACGGCACTTGCAGACATTGCATTGTTGTTTTTCTTGTATCTTCTTTAAAATAATAGTCAGAAAATCTCTCTACAGCACTTGCATTGTGCAGAATGAACGGCACTTGCAGAATAAATTGCATTGTTGTTTAAGGATTTAAGATCATTTCAGATCACAAGCCTCTTGATATGATATCGAAGAAGCCACTCACAGCTGCTCCAGCACGCTTACAACGAATGCTACTCCGTCTCCAAAAGTATGATTACGAAATCCAATACATGCCTGCCTCCAACATCGTATTGCCAGATAGTTTATCTCGTCTTAGAAAAATCACTCAGGACAGAGAAATCGATTCAAAGGTAACCATCTGTTATGTGCAGTTCAGCACACTGAAACTTCTTCAGCTGCAGGAAGAAACTAGGAAAGATGAAATCCTATCAACCCTAATGAACTTTATTAGAAAAGGATTAATTTACCAGTCGGAATTCCCTCTTTGAGAGTTTCCCATCACCGTCTGCATCAAAGCTTAAAAATGTTTTCCTCAAGTCTGCAGACTTTTGGCTGATGTGTTCCTAGAGGGGTGATAAAATGTTTTGAGTTTTTAAAGTGGTAGTGATATTCATAAACACACCCAACGTGTAAAAATAAAGGCATTAAGTATCTGCTGAAATCATAGGCAGATTATATCGATAATCCAAACGACTGTGAAATAAAAATCAACCTAAACCAAAGGGAAAAAGTGCCTAAGGAATGACATGTTAAAATAATTGCACCTCTGAAAGAGGAGGCCTAATTTTTACAGCTTGAATATGTTTAATCATGCGCAAACCATTTCGAGGCTATGTAATGACTGTGAGACTATGACATCAATCCCACGCATTATGTTGCTCAATGGAGGTCGGTTGGAGTCAGTTATGTATTCTTAAGGAAGTTATCAAGATTTACCATTGATTATGTTTGAAGATATCTTGTGATATATTTATATGTTCCTAAACTCTGCGTGAGTCGGCGAAATTTAACACTTACAAAGCAAATAATGCTAATGATTTACTGTTCTATTGTTAACTTATGCTAGTGATGGTTCTTAAGGCAATAACCACTATAAATAGAAAATGTAAGCTCCGCAATTGCACTTTTGGAGAAAATCTAGAAACATTAAGTTCACCAGGGATTTTATTTCACTAAGCTTTTGTTCCATAAAACATTAGCTTTAGGAAAATGTAACTGTTCTGCAGAGTTTCGGTTTGAAATCAAATCTAGGGACATTGAGTTTCTCAGGGATTTCATTTCACTAAGCTTTTGCTCCATAAAACATTAGTTTTAGGGGAATGTAACTGTTCTGCAGAGTTTCGCTTGGAAATCAAATCTAGGGACATTGAGGTCCTCAGGGATTTCATTTCACTAAGCTTTTGCTCCATAAAACATTTTTTTACAAAATTTGTAGCTGATGATGTTGTTAGTGAATGAATATACTTATTAAAAACTTCCCGTCAACTGTATTTTTGTAAGCGTCACGTAATCATGAAGCTGGCAGTGCACAAAACATAAACTACAGGCTTGCCTTTAACTTTTCAGCTGATCAGTTCCAAGAAATAAATTTGTAGAGCTTCAGTTTGCCACAATTTATTTATGTTCATTCACTGCTGTTTGAAGTCACTTCAAAATATTGTATTTGAATATTGCGTTGAGTAACGGATTCATTTTGCTAAACGTTTTCGCCATACACTGATCACAGCAATCGTATGGTCCTCCATTGTATCTCAGGATGGAGTCGAAAAATTTGTTACTGGGACAAGCAAATCAAGCAAATCAAACAAATCACTAAAAATCAAAAAAATCAAAATCTGTAAAGAAGAATTTAGTACTGGCACATGGAATATACGCACCCTTCATAAACAAGGAAAGCTGAAAGAACTGGAACATGAACTACAACGCTATACCTGGAACATCATCGGTCTTGCAGAAACTAGATACACTGGTTGTGGTAAGTTTACAACAGATGAAGGACATAAAATCTGGTTTAGTGGCGAAACTAATAAACATGAAAAGGGGGTGGCATTCATAATAATAACTTTTTATGTACTAATTGCCAAATGGCCTCGGCAAGCATTTTGCAAACAGATTCTGTATTGTCGACGAAAGGACCTACATCCACTGACGACTACAATGGTAGGCAATTGCCTTTCAAAAACCTTCCAGGGCTGGCTTTTTGGATCATGAATTGAGTCCATACTGGTGTCAACCCTAAACATTTTAGAGTTTTACCGCATCTTGGTCTCAAATGAAGGAATTTTGCCTCAGTCAAGCGACATTAACCATTTGCGGCTGACATCACGTGACAATTAATATGTAGTAAATATTTTTCTCTGAACTTGTACAGATGGTAAAAGGACGTAAATTTGAACTTGTTGTTGGTTGGGAAAAGGGACGAGGCCTTATCAGTGTTATACTATGGAAACTAAGGCCACTGAATAGTTCTTTATAATCTATGCTATGGTGAAATTTCATAAGGAGGACGTTTTTCATTCTTATTCATGTGCAACGACACCGTTGGGACGATCATGTCAAGAATTGCATGAAACGTTTCTACAGACTTGAGACTGCAATTGTCAATCTTACGGTTTAACTTTTGGCATTGTCATTGAAGTTAATTGTAGCTAGAATATACACCCTGTTACCAACGAGTTTCTAGAACATTTTGACATTAAATATGATATTCTTGTAGCCGAAGTGTTACCTTTACAAATTCATTAACAGCAAACTCAAATTGCTAAATTTCAATGCAACGTTTATGACCAAAGCTTTACCTCTATAGATGTACACATAGGAACTACGAATGATGAAATTGATTCGGCATTGTTCTTTTTGTGTCTGTGTTTCTGGAATCAGCCACATTAACTTCATCTGTTTGTTGACAAACATGTGTCTTTACAGCATGAAACAAACATATGTAAACAACAATCATTGAAGACTCGTTCAAAAGTGAGATTGCATTAGCAGCAGCTTAGACATGAATGAAAAAGAAATTGAATAAGTTTGAAGATTTAGCCACACCGTGTGCTAGAACTGACTTGCTACTTCGATGCTCTTGCCCTTTCTTTGCCCATTTAGTCTGTCTCGTTTGCTTTTACCTCGTCTTGGTTTGTGCGACAGCGAAAGGGAGAATAGCTGCCCCGTCTCTGAAGAAGGCACGAGTCTGATCAAAACAGTGAATCGTCTGTGAGAATGCAAAATTTCATCAATAAAGGTCCCTCAATATTATAATCAATATCACTGAGCACCTATGGGCCACTGTACATTCTGAGAGACGATTAAAATTTTCAGTAATGGGAATCGTCATTCATATCTTCCTCATTTTTATACATACCGAGGTTCCCTTTTGAATTTCAACTAAAGTTATAAATTCATCTTGGAGTGGCCATGAATGATCTACGTGAACCAGGGATACTTCTTAATCGTTGATTTTTTAGAGATATCCTAAATGACAGCACCAGCAGTTAAATTTGTTCCAGCTTCTATGTAACTAATTACCTGTATTATTTGAACCTATAATTTCATGATTCGTAAACCATTACCTTAGCAATTACACCATTTAGTCCAAAAGATTTTTAGTCTCAATTTTTCAAGGTTTCTCCTCCTCTCAGGCCTTGTGTACATGAAGCTTAAACATTTTATCTCCAACTTAGAAAAGGCACCAAAATCATGTTAGGTGGTGTTATATGTCATATACCAAAACGTAGTGGGCCTGTTAAGACCACAGTTAGGTTTTCAGTCGGGCTTAAATTTTCTCCCACCGGCACTTGTATTTTATCAATAGTGGAGTTGGAGGTGCGTTGTCACCGCTACCAAGTCTGACAGCATGATCAATGATACATGGAAAAATGTGGAAAGAGTCGAAGAACAAGATTAGGTAGCTCATACGGGAAAATGTCTTTAATATGGAGCTAACAAAATTTTGACTGAATGTTTTCGGGGCTAGAATGTGCGTATTTCAATAGTGCCATTCTGCGTAGTTACACTGTTTGAATATAATGAGGATGCGTTGTGCACGATAGAAGGTGCGTACTTCACTAGTGCCATTCTGCGTAGTTACACTGTTTGTATATAATGAGAATGCGTTGTGCAGGATGGAATGTGCGTATTTTAATAGTGCCATTCTGCGTAGTTACACTCTTTGACTATAATGAGAAAAAGTTGTGCACAATGGAATCTGCGTATTACAATAGTGCCATTCTGCGTAGTTACACTGTTTGAATATGATGAGAATGTGTTGTGCACGATGGAATGTGCGTATTTCAACAGTGGAAATAGCTGGTCCATTTTGGAAAAGGATAAACAAAGAATGTGCTGTAATTCATGTTGTAGAGGGCTTCTTGTAGATGACAATAATCTAGTAAGCGACCTAGCTCTTGATGTAATACCATTGCACTATATAAAGTTTGAAGAAATTGATGCTAATAAACCACAAGGCACGCCGTAAAAATGTCAATATGAAATTGTTGACACTTTTAGAGTCGTTATGGCGGGTATTACGTAGTTTTGATAAGTGCAAGCATTAAACTGGAACACGAACGGTATATCACGATACCACATTATGGATCTAGGGACGAAGGCTAATTCACTTAATAAATAAATACATAAATAAGTAAATAAACAAGTAAATAAATAAGTAAATAAATAAGTAAATAAATAAGTAAATAAATAAATACATGTATGAACAATATTGCTAGTGACAACTGAATAATACGCTAATGTTAATGATAACATTAACGTCGATAACATTCAGGAGTGGACGGGGGGTGAATTAGAAAGCGTACATCACAATGCATGGAACTGTAATGTTATGTGTAGAGACGACTATAAGAACATGACAAGTCGTGTTCAATCAAACAACAAGTAATCTATTTCGTATTTACAAGCATATATAAAGTAGTTTGAAGTTCACTGATGACACTTACAGGCGTTAGTAGAGTCCGTCGAGGTTATTAGATTTATTCAAAGTTTCAAAACTAGGACACTCTGGTACCTTCCTTGCACTTTCTTGCAGTGATTTCACAAACAGGGTTAGCATGTTGGAGGGGCTATGCTGAGCTCTGGGGGCTATTCTGAATTATGGAGGGGCTGAAAACTGTTTAAGTAAAGCTTATATATGCTTGATATCTGTTTAAGGTGCCGGGGCCGGATAGGAAAATTGTGGATACAAAATCCCCTATATTTCCCCGTACCTACGGGGCTCATATCAATCCAACGAACTACGAACTAGAACAATCACTTTGGGGGTGATTAAAATTCGCAACGATCTAATTTCTGTCTTATAATGAAAGAATTTATCAGATAACAACAAAAACTTGTGGAATACAAAGCTGTACTGATAGAAGTCAGCTTCATATATCGGGTGCTGAAATCCCAACATTGGTATTATGCATTGCGAGGCACTGAAGATCTTTGATCTTTGTGAATCCTATGTTAAATGTACCATCTTATAGATTAAGGCTGAAGAACAAATGCTGGGTTACCGTGATTTGGATGTTAAGATAAATTTTCTTCTCCTTTAGGCAGTAAAGTTTTGTTTTACGGAACACAAATCATGGACCCTGTTACGGGCCTCGTTCTGGTTATGAACTTTTCAATTTCATTATAATGTAAGAACCATGTTCCGTATTAGCTGAGCATCTTGCTACAGTGATGTAGTATTTAGAAGTCTGAGGAGATAAAGTGGGATGGGCCTGGATAACCCGCCCGATCTAGATCATAGAAGAACTATGTTACCTGGAAACAAACTTTTCTAACCCCTTTAGTACTCACTTTAATTACAAAACCCACCTTGAGATGGGAGTGTGGTGCAATTTGAATGTGGACGGTGCAGACCTTCAACTTTACCAGGAATGAATTCACCAAGGTGTACAATTGAGCTGTTACTAGGGTACGGAACACATAAGCAATACGTGTGGCCGTTATGTATCTACATTCTCTTGAGAGTGGGTCATATAAATTTATTACCAGCACACCGGACCTGTTGGATGTAGGCTGTAAGAGGCATTTGAAAGTGCCTAAGACAGAAAGGGTGTTATAGTAATCCAGTTGGCTGTGCTTTACCTCAGTTGATGCAAGGTTATGTTCATTTTACTGCTATGGTATCTTTTCTCTATGCTAACATTATATACAAAGCCTAAAAGAGTATTCTATCCCTTCATGGGTTGGTCATGGAATTGGGTTCCCAGAGGCACTGTCACCCACTTAGTTAATAGCAACAGTAATAATGTTATGAATAAGACTTGTATATAAAGAGATTTAACAATAATGGTGCATATGGGCTTCGATTACAGTCAACTGAAACACAAGAGAAACAATTTTTGCAAGCCATCAATAAAATGGAGTCAATGAGTTCATTACCTGAATGACTTGAAGTTTGGAATCTCAAATGAAATCAAGCTGGAGTTTAAAAGCATATTCTCCTAAATGATACCAACCATATTGAATGCTATATTGTTTCCAAAATTACATACCTTGTCTTTTTTCAATGCAATAATTATGAGTGTCAACAACGGTCAGCGTTTAGCGTTTAGACAGGGCCGGGATATCATCTCTAAGGAAAGGATCCTATATAAAAGTGAATGCCAAAAGAGGAATGTATACATTGTGGGCTAGCAAAACAGGTCAACGGTGTACAATTTGAACTGTCTAACACCTTTCCATGGACTTCTAAATAATAGCATAGATGCTACTATTTAACAGTCTCTGTACCTTTCACAGAAATTAAGCAAAAAAATGATGATCCAACCAAACTTATGATAGTTTAACCCATGTGTATCAATCCTGGAGAGTTGGCTCCATGGATAGGACCCTAATCTAGCAAACTTTAATTATATAAGAAAGGTCCAAGTAGAACGTCTTCTCTCGCATACATACTCCATCGCAGCTTGACTTCATTTACAGCTTACCAGTTATGAAGGTTCATGGAACAACAAACTCTATCATTTCAACATGAAGCTAATAAAACGAATGCGTTAAGGCACTGACCAAAATCTAATTGATCGACATCTTCTGTTCCCATTGTGTATATGTATAGGATTGAATAATAAAATATAGGCGACCACACTAAGGTGTGGGTAGTGTTTAGGCAAGTATTTGGCAATTTAAAACTACGAATTGAATTGGCCGTTGATAATATTGGTGGACTTAAGTACCCTAGTCACCATGGACATTTTGAGACCATGTTGGTTTATGGGTTGAGATATTCCTATAGAATTGGTCAGTCAGGTCCGAGGTTCAGCTGCATCTGTTTTTCATTGGTTATTAAAACAATCCTTGTTAAGAATACTACGTGTAACAGGGATCTCCACTAAGGTTCAGGTTAGATTTCAGTACTTTCCTTCAACTGATTTCCGATGACAAAATTCGAGACCTTGGGATATTTTCGGTTTTGCGTTTTGTTATCGATCAGATGTAGATGTTAAATTGTGGTATTTTATTCATTCTCCTAGTTTTGGTTTTGGCGCATCATTCGGAAGATGACACCCTTCCAGAGACAACAATTGCTGCATTTTGCAACTGGATCCTCAGTACTTCCAGCACTTGATAACAAAGTGGGAAATAATGGTAAGAATTCAACTTACCCTGACTGATATCGAATTTACTAACAGTGTTTTAAAAATCCCTGAAACAGTTTTTGTCGCTTTGGGAACCTTTTCCCTTGCTTCTTGATGTTGCAGTTTATTGTCGTTTCCGACTGTAAACAGTGAGTGCAACTTAAGAATTCCCTTGAGCTTGATACGCAGGCAGGTCTATAACTCTGTTATGCTTGGTGGTGGAATGGCCCCAAGTGGCTAACAAAAGAAAGTGAAGCATGGCCAGCTAAAAGTGAAATCCAGCTCACCACAGAATGACTAGCAGGAACCAAAATAACCACATTACTGATTAATGAGCCTGTTGTTTGTTCTGTTGGAAATGTTATTGACTTGAAAAGGTTTTCATCGAAAGTTAACTTAGTATATGTGAAACAGGAAATTGTAATTTAGGGAGTCTTTTAATATTAAAGAAACCGAAACATTCCGAATTGTGATTCATCATGAAGTTTACGTTGTATATAATGGAGTGATTTGTAAAGTAAATTTAGTTCACATGTGCGTGTGACAGGCTCAATGTTTTTCACGGAAGAATGCTGCATACCATTATTTTCATTTCGTTTGATGTGAGTGTTGCAGTTTATTCTGAAGTTATGCTCAATAAATCAGAAAACACTGTTGTTTAATAAAATAGACCTTGAAGGTGGATACCGGAATGCCTGGCAGAGAGTACGGGCCATGCAGCCCTTTGAACAACAAATTATTTTACGCTGAAAAGCTCTTTCAGGGTATCAGCCAAATCTGGAAGACGGATTTTTCACACATTTCCCTGACAAATCTCTCTTTTCGCCTGACATACTTCATTAAGTTTCATCCACCCTTAATCTTGATGCACCTGTCGATCAAGCGTGACGGGTAACCATTACTCAAGAGAATGTCTCTCAACACTCCAAGTTTGTAGCTGGAAAGGTTAACAATATGCTTGTCAGCAACTATGGCCGAGTCTCCATAACGTCCCTTCTTCAACAGCTCGATGTTCCTAGCGTTGCGTCTTGAAACAGATACTCGATGTTCCTCGCGTTGCGTCTTGTAACAGATTCCTCAGTCTTGTAACGGATTCCTTTTTATTTGACAATTCTACTTTTAGCCCACTATTTTACACCCGGTACGTGGATGACACTTTCGCCATTTTTAACAATTCTATTTTATTTCTTATTCATTCAAGTACTTTTATGTCGACTTTTAACATTTCACAATGCTTTTCTTTTCTTTTCTTTTTTTTAGCAGGAAGAGGAGTTCTAAATGCCTTTAAAATTCTAAATACCCCAAATGGGGGTGGTCCCTGGACCCCCGTTGAAAAACGTTGTCCTAGGCAACCTAATAAAGGTTTGGCCTAACAAATAATCCTTGTAGCAAAGGGGGAAGATAAGAACACTCACTCACCTGTCCATCTTGACTTCTTTTACATTTCAGGTCTTCCCTGCAGTTTCCAGATCTAAAGGGTAGAATGAAATAGAGTAGTTTAATTAATTAGTTGAAACCGAAAAAAGTTGGCGTTGCTTTAAAGGAGACGACTTCTTTTTCGGTCATTTTTGCACTGTAACCCTTGTCATCTCCGGCTTTTTGCCACAACTCTATAGTTTGGCGCGAAATTCAATTGTTAGCATCTTTCGTAGCCTCGTTTCCATTCTAGTGTATTATATTAATTCTATGGGCAGAACCATAGAATTAATATAATACACTAGAATGGAAACGAGGATGTTGCTCATTCATTTTCTTTGGGGTAGTATGGAGGCCGCCATTTGCCACAACTAAGATGGTAGCTTTGCCACAACTAACTCTGGCCCATACGATTATGCATGGATACGTGGCGGGGCAGAGGGCAAGAGGCCGGCCCAATTTTACGATCACCCAATTTGACAATGATAATCCATTGATCACGCGAATTCTAACCAACAAAGCAGACAAACCACACCATCCACATTTATCTCTACGTTAACCAACTGCGTTAAACTCTTTTGGCACTACAAACAACTGATATCATGACGCAAAGTACACACCCTAAAGTAAAAAAAAGGTTACGATAATCTGTCAACCTAACAAATTGATCGACAACTAAGGTATACGATCAAGCAAAAACACTAGACCAACAAGCGTGGCTAAGTTTTACATGGTTTGATAACGGTCCCCTGTTTTCCCATAAATTACAGTGAAACGGTACATTCTTGATGCATAAAAATTATTTGTAGTCAAAAAATAATATCTGATAATTGCCAGCGAGAAGAAACCTCTGCAGCGGTAACAAATGTGTAAGCCCGTAGGTGACCATGAACGATCAAAGCTGACCAAAGCAAGTGTACTTTAAATTTTGGGAAAAGTAGGCATCGTCGGACTCTGGGAGTGGATACACTACTTACAATAAACAGGGTACAGTATTTTCGTAAAAGTAATAAGATTTCTCAAGGATTTCTGTTGCGATATCAATTTCTCGTCTACCCTTCACAGCCATTGGTTCAGCAATTTTCACAATTTACATAACTTGTGTTGATAATGATGGTGGTTGCGTAGGTCGCACTTCATCAAAAAAGCAGCATGTAAAGATCAAACGGACAAACAAAATTCACAAGCACATTAATTTAGATAAAGCTCTGCAAAAAACGGACTCGGTATTTGAGTAGGCTTTGCTTGAGTTCTACGTCGAGTAGAAAGTCTAGCCTTTTCCTTGTACATTTTAAAGTCAAACGATGCTGCGCCTTCTAAGAAAAATTAAATGCGTTCGGAAAACAGTCAAATAATTTTCAGACCTTCAGAGATTCCCGTTACTTCCAAGGAAATAATAGCTGTCCTCGGAATGGGGCTCCTATATTCTCAGTTCCCAGGGAGCAGTGCTTTGCCATAGCTGGTCCCCAGATCAATATCTCTGCTCGTAACTGTTTTATTAAACGGCAATGATACTTTTACTTGCATTTTGAAATGGTATATTTCGTTTGTCCGGCCGGTGTAGTAAGTTTGCCTATTGCCGGCTGGAGAGTATAATACGGAAAAAGCGCAAGTCTCGTGTATATGTACAGTACCTACGATGTTGTGGCAATTGGGTCCAAGTAATGAGTTTTTTAGCTTGTTATTGTTGAGGTAAATTATCAAGTGTAGTTTAAAGTAAGGGGCATAGGATTTTAAGTTTGTTGTTTTTTTTATTAGTGAAGATTGAAGTGTGTATTTGAACAATGATCAAACCTTATAATCAACTCAGACAAGCCCCTCTGTTAGGGTGCGTTCTCACTGGAGGCCTACAGACTCCTAGCACACTCAATGGATTGTCCCACAGGAAACCTCGTTAGTGTTCAGATTGCATGTATTTTTAGGCGCACAGAGGCTTCTGTACACGCTAAATTGTAAACAAAGTAGCTGCAAGCTGATGAAGGTTTGATTTATTGACAACTCTTTTAACAACTCTTTTGACAACTCTTTTGAACACTCTTTTGACAACTCTTTTGACAACTCTTTTGAACACTCTTTTGAAAACTCTTTGAGAAATTACTCCCATCATGTGCTCTCGGGCACTTGAAGGATACTTGATTGACAAGCTGTAGGTGTGGCTCTGAGGCACACAGGGTATTTTATTTAACACAGACAAAGCTAGATAACTACAATCAGAACAAATGACACTTCTGCCGCATTCCTTGGTTCTTCTTATTGCAACGATCTCCTAAAATCAGGATTTCTCAACCGCAGAAAGTACATTACCCCCTCGTGTACGATCAGTGATGCAATACGCAGTAAAATTTTAACACCTTTAAAGTACTTCTCCAAGTTTTATGAACACACCAAGTCATTACTCCCACTTCCAATCTCCATAGAATAGTCACAACCCCGCTATCCTGAGTGGCATTCGGGTTTTGTACTGGAAAAGAAAGTGTCCTAGAGCTAGTGCAAAATCAAGACGTTCTAAGAGCGAAAGAAGTGTTTAACTTTAGATTTGTTCTTAATGTGAGCAAAAGAGCGCTGCCTTGATTAGAAAACGTTCCTCCAGAGTTTTCTGTTTCGCGATCAAATGATACCAGTGGGCAAGAAAGGTTTCTATTGTATTGAGTAGATAATTAACTTGCTAAACGTTTTCGCCATACACTGGTCACAGCAGTCGTCTGGGATAACGTAGGAACACTTTCCGTGAAGATGCATAGGAAAGAAGGCTTAACGCGCACGTAGGTGACACTTTTTTTAGTGACTCAAGACAATTATTGTGACCAGTGTCCGGCGAAGATGTTTAGCAAAATGAAATCATTACGCAATGCAGTATTCAAATTTTATGAGACAAACAAGCGTTTTAAAGCTTTAATTATCTCTTTTACCGTCAGAGGAAAGCGAGAAGTATTTCTGGACTCGGTTTCAGCAACAGTAACTATGCATCACCAATTGTGCTGGTACGCAAGAAATCTGGAGCCCTGAGGTTATGCGTGGACTACCGCTAGTTAAATGCTCGAACTGTTAGGGATGCATATCCTGTACCACGCATTGAGGAATCTCTGGATGCCCTGGGTGAAGCCACCTACTTCTCCACAATCGACTTGGCTTCTGCCTATAATCAGGTGGAGATACAGCCCCAGGATCGACACAAAACAGCATTCACAATGCCCATGGGATTGTTCCAGTGGAATCGAATGCCGTTTGGCCTAATGAATGCTCCAGCCACATTCCAGAGGTTAATGCGCAATAATAGGGTACAAGTTGCTCAGGTAATTAAAAAAAAAAGATGAAAATGATGCAGGGGTTGTCCGACTTTTAAACTGTTCCTTAGTCCGGCCAAAGGTAGGTGAATTTTATAAATGTTAAGCTTGCCGCATAAAAACGATCGTGGGACGCATGTTCGGGCTGCGGGTTGGTCATCACTAGTAAAGGGAGCGCAATATATGTTTATCATGCATCGTATTGGTCAGATAGTCGCTCCTTTTTGTAACAGCTATTCCCTATGTGTATGCGAAAAACGTACTAGCTTAACTACAGATGCTTTTGCTTTATTGTTCTGTTATGGCAAGACTTTCCGTTTCAGCTCGGATACACTGCTGTGATACTGCTAATACAACATATCATACAAGATAGTGGTACTCGTACTAATGTGCGAAATGGTAATCGGGCAATCTCACAGCAGTGACGTCAAAAATGCACGACCCATCTTAACTATTATACCTGCCTTCATGAACTACGTCTAACTTTGTTACCCTACTGGAAAGTAGGCTCCCTTAGGACAAGCTCCACTACTTATCAGGAACTGAGCCAACCCTAGAGAAGCATCTCACGCAAGCAATCTTGTCAGTTATTCTTAACTTAGCACCCTTGAAAACGGTTATAGGGTTGGAATAATCATTTGAATTCCTGGACCACTAAAAAATTGCTTTAAATGTGCCTAATTATAGGCCACACGACTTAAAGATACCAATTTGTTTAGGATACAATGATAAAATTACAACGTTTAAAGGCTACACTATATGATTTTTCTAGGCGTACTTAGTCATGGTGAGGTACATCACTACCGGGTTTGAAAGGGTAGGTTACATGTGGTCAAGTTATTTTCTTCCGTTTTGTTTTATCAGTACCATCAAAAATTAACAATCGATCAAGCTTGATCACCGCTTTCAAGGTACCGTTTAAAATAAAACCCGAATCAGATAAATAAAGGATTTATTTTGCTAAACGTTTTCCTCAGACACTGGTCACAGCAATCATCTGGAGTGAAGTAAGAAGGCCTTTTGAGATAAAGTAATAGAAAAGAATAGGACTAAACCTGGCTGTAGAAAGTAATAAGTGCGTAAACGTCACGTTTTCTGTAAAACATCCTTTTGTCGATAGAGTACCTGCCTCTTTATTTTAGTGAATGCAGCTTCTACAGCGGCAAGATGAAACGAATATCATCCTTTAGCTAATACCCTAAGCGAATGCTCTTGGTAGTTGTCCACAAATGTTGGTTTTCAAGCAAATGCTGCCATATTTTCAAGAGGAGAGTGTTGTAAAACTGATTCATTTCTTCATCGCTACTATCATTGTGAGGACTGTAGCAAGCTATGATTGTTGTTTTAGGATTACCCTTGAACTTGGTAATGATGATATAAAGTACAGGATAACGCAAACTTCTTCTAGGCTGATACATGAGTCCATTTTCTTTTATTGTATCCACATAGATGCGCATGATGTAGTCTATTACGATGATGAATGGGAGACGTGCAAGACCATTTTCAAGAGGAGAGTGTTGTAAAACTGATTCATTTCTTCATCGCTACTATCATTGTGAGGACTGTAGCAAGCTATGAGGCGTATTCGGTCAACATCTTACCTGTGACATAGTGCTCTTGAAACTGGGTAATAGTGAGTCAAAAGTTACGAAATCTATTCAACCATACCTGAAATAATTGATTTTAGAGGCATTAAGTCGACCCTTGTCTTTCAAGTCATTTACGACAGTGTTATTTCTTTTCCATATCAAATTGTAAGAACTTGGACGTAGTATTTATCAACCACAAAAAACACTTATCAACGTATTACCATGTAGAAGTATGCTAGTTAGTATCGGTAAGCGATAGGTAATTAAAAGCCAATTGCTAATTGATCACTAATTCAGAGCATGTGAATGCCTACTAGCCCCCCTCCCCTCATGTAAGGTAGGGTTAAAAGGCACCTTGTGGTAAAGATAGCTCTTTAGCTAGTATATCACAATATGTAACATACAAAAAGCATAAATAAAGTATTGGTAAGTTTACATAATCAAATTCTACCTCCTATTAATTAATCTCTAAATGCAACTGAGAATATATGACCCAAGGACATCTCTTCAGTCTTCAATTCCACAATTACTACAGATGATCTCTTTGGAAACCTCCATTTTTCATTATAAAGGTAAATTTAATAGCCAATTTTTGAAAGTACCAATCTATAGTCCTATTATCAATATGCATTTAAAACAAGTATAACCACATGTTACTACTTCAAAAGAATGCATATCGTAAGACATAATCAACATATTCTGTTTAAAGTCGTTTAGCTGCGATCGTTTAAACTTCTCATCTTCACTATTTGTTTCTCAGGTACTTAGAATAGCAAATTATTCTTTTGCTCACGACAGCTTTTGAAGTACCCCTTGCTGCTTTTAATTCATGAAATAAAGAGTAGCAACTTCTATTCCATGTCGATCAGACTTACATCCGGTAAACATTTTTTGACTTAACTACCTTACCTTATAATACTAATAAAAACAAATATTTTACCAATAACTGATCAGGACAATAATCCAACGATAACTCAGCTTCTTTGGGCATATCATGCGTATGAAAAGCCTTGAACATCAAGCTATCATGGGAAGGATAGATAGAAGGAAGGACAGAAAAAGACAACGACTGCTATACATAAAAGGGCTGGCGAAGTCTGTGAACAGAGATGATTTACAATTAAACCAAATCGCAGACAACAGACAATGTTACGACAGTGTGACAGCCAATGTCAGAGTCTGACACGGCACTCCACGACTACGACCTTAATCAGGTCAGCTATCTTTTATGATCATACATGGCACACGATTGTTTTAATTCCAAGATTACGTAGATAACGATTATACAAAGAAGAAATCCAATAATTTCTGTTACAAATGAGATTGTAAACAATATCTTTTCCCCTATTGTCCTCAGCTCCGCTGTCTTGTTTGAAGGCAGAAACATGCTGTTGTTAGTGAGCAATGATGCTGTAACGTTGTTTGTGAAGTTTGTGTATGAAAAGGCCATTTAAAGCTGCGTAATTGCTTGAATTACAAAACCAATTCGTAACTGTCTCAGCAATGTTTTTATTTCCTTTTCATTTGCATTGATCCTTTTAATGGTTATATTAAGTCCTATATAACAACAAATAGTGAAGATATTGATGACAGGGGTGAAAAGACCGTCATAAATAAGAACATCGAGGGTCCATCAAATCTGCCTTCAGAAGTTAGGGTTGCAATAAAGAAAATGAAAAAACAAAAGAATGTAGTGTTGGGAATATAAGCATAGAGGTTATCATTGCTTTTGAGGATTTCGGAGAGGCAAAAGTCACAAAGCCGTCCAACGAGATTTATGACATTGACAATTCCCAATAGACCTAAGAACGTCGGTGCTATTACCTAAGAAACCATGAGCTGTAGAGTGTAAGATACATAGAACATATGTATCCTATGAGAATCATGTTGCCAAGAATATAAACCCTGTGTAATTCTATTATCTATGGTATTGAAGTAGACATGCCTACCTTCTTCACAATGCTAATGTATTTATTCCTTAGCCTAACTGATTGCCCTGAAATTCGCCCCCTTCCAAACTTTAAAAATCGAGTTTTACTCCCTTTAATTTTCGCCCCCTCCTGCTGACCCTCCAATTCGCTCCTTTTAATTTTCGCCCCCCTTGGGTCGAAGATTAAAGGAGGCGAAATTTGAAAGGAATAAGGCATTTAAGTCTTAAAAGCAGTTTTACAACCACTCTCAAGTACAGTCTCAAAAGCAGTCTTAAGAGAAGTTTCGAAAACCTTTGTTGTGGTGACGTCACTTTCTTCATTTACTACATTTTGAAGTGGCGCGTCAGCAAAGAAAGTCACACTACTGATCTCGTGTTATCTTGATGCCGATCGACTGCTTTCTGTCGCCATCCTTTCATAAAATGTGAATGAATAACTTCTCTCTTTGTCGTACCTTGCATAATTGACAGTGTATAATGCAGAAGTAACTGGGAGCTATAATCTGCCTCCATTTAGATCAGTGTTTCTCAACCCTTTTCTAGCCATTGCCCACTTCCCTGTTTGCTGAACCCCACATGTACCCCTGAAGTACAAAGAAAACAAGAATGAACAGTGCAGAATAAAGTAATAATAAAAAAAAGAACAGTTTCTGTTGCCGTCTAAAACATGAGGAACAGTCAACCAATGATGACTCAATCTAGAGTCAGTTAAAGATATTATTTTCTAACCAAATATAGTTATTGATAAAAAACACAAAATCGAACAGAAAAGATGAATGAGGACAATAAACAGCCAGTGAAAAAATTTAAAATTATGCAAATATTTCGGTCATGACGTCCGCTTTACCGTCCCCAGTGCAGAATAAAGTAATAATAAAAAAAAGAACAGTTTCTGTTGCCGTCTAAAACATGAGGAACAGTCAACCAATGGATTCAGCAATAAAACAAATCATTCTCACAGAACAAAATCTCAAGTTAAACTAACTTCGTATAACATGTAATGTTGAGTTACGAAATACATACTGTGCCACATGCAACTCCCGGAACGGATCTAAACCGGTTATACACAACAATTGATATCATGTCCTATAAAAATCCCTTATATCTTGTATGAGTGTTTTCCATATCCAATAGTAATAAAGTACAGTTGAAGCAATCGTTTACCCAATTCTTTACATAATTTTTAGCGATCGTACCGTTTTTAGATGTGTTTTTTTCCGAGGATAAAAAAGTGTAGGGTTTGATTTAATTCTTTAGTACAGGTAGGATTGTTTGTAGACATACCTTCTTTAGTACAGGCAGGATTGTTTCTAGACATACCTTCTTTAGTACAGGCAGGATTGTTTGTAGACATACCTTCTTTAGTACAGGTAGGATTGTTTGTAGACATACCTTCTTTAGTACAGGCAGGATTGTTTCTAGACATACCTTCTTTAGTACAGGCAGGATTGTTTCTAGACATACCTTCTTTAGTACAGGCAGGATTGTTTCTAGACATACCTTCTTTAGTACAGGCAGGATTGTTTCTAGACATACCTTCTTTAGTACAGGCAGGATTGTTTCTAGACAAAGAAATGTATTACTTAGCTACTTACTGGGGAACATTACCACGGTTATTCGACTGGAATATCATCTGGCAAATGGATGATATCAAGAGCTATTCAATTTACTTGGAAAAAGATTTGGCAAAGAGCTGGCTGAACAAAAGCGCTTGGAACTGTTTTGACAATGTAACGATCTTAACGATTTCAAAACGAGACTCATGGATCGACTAAGACGTCAAGGTGGATTTACAAAAATTTCGAGAGCCGATTCTCGAAACTCTTTTTATTCGAGGACTGCCTGAAGATTTCCAGAAAGAAGTAATGCTCAGGGAGTATGCGGGTTACAATCTAATACAAGACGCTGCGCAGGGAACAAAAGTACTTCAATGCCCTGCAATCGGAACCGTCTTCAATAATGTAAAACCAAATAGGCACAAGAAACCATTGCTCCATTGGTACTCTGAAACGTTCTCACTTTCAGTCCGTTGTGCTTCAGGACGTTTGATATAAATTATTTCATATGAAACGTTTTTACCGGTCTCGATAAATTTCCCCTTGCCAAAGATTTTCTGTTTAAAGCCTCTTTAAAATATAAAATTCACTTTTCACACGTGCAGGAAAGCAATTGACAATGTGCGATGCCTCAATTACGACTCTTGTGGAGCTTCCTTTCTTGTAACTAAAATGCGTTCTATAGCGTTAATATAGTTCACTCCTTCTGGCGTGCGGAGGTTATTTGCAACTGCTGCAATCAATACGCCCGAGTATAAATCAGTGCAGTGTTTATTACAGCTTTCCTGTAAAAAGAGTGGATTTCATTCAATAAATTACAACGTCCTGCCATATTAAATGGTGTCATAATGGTACTACAGAATTCTAATCAAAATTCTGAATGTTATTCCCTAGCATGATCGCTTGAATAAAATAAAGCGAATTTACTGATTTACAAAGAGGGTTTTTTGGTAAAACGAATACTCTGAGAAAAGGTCAGAAAAAAGAGTCAAAAAGTCAGAAAAAAGTCAACAAGTCAAATAAAAAATCACTTGAGAAAAAAGTTACGTACAGTTTTTTGGCAGTTGTTTGCCACTCGATATTACCAAAGGAGATCGTAACTTGTGGCGAAGAGATCAGAAATTGTGGCAATTTTGTTAGTGTGTAGTCAGGTGTTGAGGACCTGGCCTCGATCGGGTGAAGTGCTAGCAATCTCCCTCTGTTGATATTAATCTTTAAAATATACATCACTAACTACCTAGAGAATTTAATGTTATACTTAGCTAATAATCCGTACAGTATAGGAGCAGGACGTAACACAGACCCACACTATGCGGACGTAACACAGACCCACACTATATGGATGTAACACAGACCGATACTTCATGGACGTAACACAGACCCACACTTTGCGGACGTAACACAGACCCACACTATGCGGACGTAACACAGGTCCACTCTACATGGATGTAACACAGACCCATACTTCATGGACGTAACACAGACCCACACTTTGCGGACGTAACACAGACCCACATTATATGGATATAACACAGACCGATACTTCATGGACGTAACACAGACCCACACTACACAGACGTAACAGACCCACACTACATGGACGTAACGTTTTAAGTGAATCAGTATACCTGCGTACCTTAGTCTAGGGCATTCCCAGTAGCGTATATTGTCACACTTCCTCAACGCTCGTACTTTGATCTTACTGGTCCTTGGTTTTTAGAGATGGCGAAAAGTCAGTTAGGAGATAATAATGGGTCATTAGAAGCCTGTCTGTAGTAGCGACAAATCACTGAAGTTAATATACAGGAGTACTTATGAGTCAAACTGTGTTTCTCATCGAGTCTCTCAATATGAGTCAAACTGGGTTTCTCATCGAGTCTCTCAATAATCAGGTGCTCGTTTACTCATTAGGAAATATAGAAGTATTCCATACCAGCATGCATTGCAGACCAATTCAACTTTATTCTTGCAAGTCTGCGTATCAGGATACTTGTAAAGTGCCAGCACAGGTCGCGCAAATTAAAAGTCAGGCAGAAGGAAGGAAAACGTATTTCAACAGTGTTCAAATGACGGGTTTTTGTGTTATAAACAGCGATCGAAAACGAAATGACAGTTGAGGAAGCCATTCCGGTTATATCTAGCACAGTATGCTCATGAGTGATAACTTTGGAGAATGAAAGTATAATTCCATACTGCGATATTTGCAGGTGCTAGGATCATGCGGGCGGATTGTAGCACGGAAGTTCAAGTTGAATAACATCTTCGTTATCAGTCAATGTCTTCAAGGCGTTTATTGCAAACGAATCTTTCAATATCAATGCCTCTTACGTTTTCACACACGACACATATTACTTTAGTGTATTATATTTTAAAGTTCTCGTTAACTAATTGATACCCCCTATTCCTCTTCTCTCCTTCCCCTCCAAGTTTTGGCTTTGGCTGATTACGGAACTTATTGCTATATATTTAGAAGTATTTGCTGCTTATTTTGCCTTACTAAGCAAAGTACTTTGAGCGGTATTATCATAATGAATCACGATGTTATATTTGCACGTATGCTGAGCATAACTTCAAGCTGTTGTCACGTCAAATTAAATTTTTGTCAAAGAAAAACTGCCAAAAACTAATTCAGATGTGACTGCACAAAAATATAAAAACTGACACAACTTAATGCTTTTGAAGTCCGTTTTCCATGACAAAATGTCCATGTAGCAACATCATGATTGTGACAAGAAAATCATTATTCTCAAAGTTCCCACACTTTCATCAAGAGCTCTTCCTTGTTCCATCCTTAATTTTGTGCACTGCCTGCAAATACAAAGTCTCGAGTTTCTTTGTTTGTATTTTGTTTCTATCCTGATAACAAATTTTGGTCAGCTTGCTCTGAAAGGTAAATCATGGCACGTTTTATATTTGATATTATATATGTGTGTCTTATTTACTATTATGTGAAATGAGGCGGTAGATTCAAAGTAGAAGGTACATTCTATCTATATAGTGCCCTTTTTGTGCTATCCACATTCAAAGGCACTTCACAACTGACATTTCCGGTGGAGGGCCCTATTTACGTAAACTATTGGTTTTGCTAATGTAAAGCCGTTACTGGAATCTTTGATTTTATCAGTCTTAATTCTTAGCTCTCGCAACAAAGAACAAATCCCCGCAATCCTGTCGCCGCCGCACTAGCTAAAGTCATGATATCAAAACTTCGTATGTTCAGTGGTGATACCACGAGTTGTGAATTGTGCCTCAACTTGTGCAAACCAGACAAGAGGATCGCTCGGCCAGTAAGGAGGAAGTTTTAAAGTCATGGCTTGAATTGGAAGTGAAGCCGAAGGAGAGGAAGAGGTTGAAGATGATGAAGCTGTTTGAGATGTTGCCATTGTGAATGATAGAAATGTCAGTTGATAAAATAACTTGTAGGACAATGTTCAACAGCGGGAGAAACAAAACAGCAAGTTCAACGGTGTCGTACGTCCACGTCGGGTCACCAATTTAATATTTGTAGGTAAGTTAAGTTAATCAGTGACATACAGGTCTTTGTTTTTTACAACCTACTTTTCCTGTGGTGCTTTACACTAAAACCCTGTGCCTCTTGTCCCTTTTTCCACGGAAGAAAGAAAACTGCATATCCTCCAGAGTACTAAACTTCAAAGTCTTACTTCTAGTGCCATCTAGACTCTAGAGCAACTTCATTGCATCCTCAAGCAGTTTAATTCCCCTGCATATACTTAGCCCTTAAAGATCAATCATAGCTCACTTGCCTCCCATTCCTCTGACATGCCCTCATGCTGTGTAACCTATTTCATAAGTGAGTACCTCATACCCTTTCAATCTTAAAAGTAATCGCAGCACATCCCACATCCCACATCCCGAGAGCAAAAGAAAGAGCCCCGGAACAAACAGACTCAATCAGAGGAGGAAAACACAAGAATGAACGAAGTCACGACAATAGCTGTGGTAAGTTTTTGGAAAAGTGACCCCGTAACGTTCCATAGGCCATTCAGTTTCGTACGCTACAGGTCATCACGTTTGAAATAGGAAAGTGGCAGCAAATTTTTAGCATACTAATTTCTATAATACTTGTGATAATCTGACCTCGTCTTCGAGATTTTTCACAGATAGCTACGGAGACGGTTATACTGTTACAGGGGCTTGATTGAGTCTCGTTAACATGGAACTCTGGAAGGTGATAGTATAACGAGGAAAGGGTGCAGCAATATTGATCATAAAAGACAACAAAAAGTATACGACGGTAGACATGCATAACCCGTTGATGATTAATCATGAAAGAAGAATGAGAAAATGGTGTTCCCTTAGTTTTTCTTTTTTAAGTTGCTTCTGGTGACCATAGACTTCCATTTCTATTAAAAGAAGTCCCAATCAACAAATCTAGAGATCTAGCGCTTTATTAAACCTTCTATTTGTTTACAACTTTCCACTGTTACATTTTCTACTCTTATATTTCTTACAGACAATCTTAAATTTTTCTGGTTCCTTTAAATTTATTTCAGTTGCTTTACAGTTTTGCTTTATAGCTTGATCATAAACACACACAGGCACCGTTACATTAATAAGTTCTCTTATACGAAGTGCTAATTCCATTAAATGGTAGATAGTAGACATTTCTGTAGCAGGAGCATCCAAGCAATCTAAATAATGATTACAGTTTTGCTTATCTCTCCATTTCTTCATAGCATAATATTGTATCCTGTCCAATCAGGTATCTGGTCTCGAAATTGGGAGCGCCGTAAGAAAAGCCGTTTAACTAAGGAGACCCCTCCCATTGTTCATTTCGACTCTTTCTCTCAATTCTACTTTATTAAACAGTGAATAACTTTAGCGTAAAGAGCGGGACGATGTTTTGCTGACGTTGTGTGATCTGCCACACTCGACGGTAGCTTGAGAGAGGCAGTTTATGCTACTCCGTAATTTCAAGACAAAATTACGAAATCGTCTCCCGATGCAAACAACTGGTTGTTTCATGCGTTTCTAAGAAATTATCTGGTGTTTCGGAGCGTCAATTGACTCCTGAATTATACCTCCTGACAATCTGAAATGCAAATGCAGATTCTGTTTTTATGTAGATTTGCGACAAGTGACATGAGCTAAGTCACTGTCCGCTATATAGAGGTAATTCAATGAGAGTTTGACCATGATTCGGCCCGTTCCTAGAAAATATGTCCGCTATTATCAGGTGTCCGCTATATAGCATGTCCGCTATGGACAGGTTCGACAGTACCATAAATAAACAGTGAAACCCTTGTTACATTAGACCTCTTCTTAATTGATATTCCGTGTCGAGAGTTAACTATTCTGATGAGGGCAGTAGGCTTTTAATTTAATTTGTGTTTACTGTATAAATTCATTGAAGCTACTTATGAATAGTTGCACAGACTATCATGGCTGCAGTTGATTTTTGGAATAAAGGGAGTCTTATTTAGTCCTTCATCTCTTAGAAGCTGCTTACTTCCAATTATCCTACTAAAATACAAGCCCCAAAATCGTAACAGAGCTTTCAAAAAAACTCATAAATTCATGCTATAGTCAGTGGAGTTCTACGAGCGGGCGGAATTTCACAAACCTCTTTTTAATTTTTATTCAATTGCAAATCCACATTTTCTGTTACAAACAAAACAATTTCTGGCCACTAAAAAAATTCCTCTGAATGATAACTGAAATTCTAGGTTATGGTGTATAATTTCTGTTTTCTTGCGTATCTGAGAACATTCTTATGCTGCCAGTTTGGTTAAATTACTCTTAGTATTATCCTTTGGTACCAAATTGTTGTCGATAGATTCGTTCACGTACTGTGTTCTACGTAATGTACATCTCATGAACTAGGCAAAAAACCTATTCTTCCGCATTAGCATGCCTAATAGCGTCTTCTGTGTTCACTGTCTAACAAATAAGTTACCATAGATAGACCTTTTTATATCAAAATATTGTAACTTGTAATATCTACTCATTTCTTCTTGAAAATGGCTGTTGGAAATGACAGACTTGCTTGTCACTCCAGGACAATGACTGTTCAAATGATCATTAAAGTGTACCTCAAGTAGTCAGAAATTTTTCGCAAGCTTTTTTCCTTTTAAAGACAGAGTTTCCCGGTTGATGAGGTCGAATGTAGTATATAAATTTCAATGTAAGGGCTGCAATGCTCTGTACGTAGGCCAGACCCGGCGCCACCTGCTCATTCGTGCCTCTGAACACCTAGGGACCTCTCCCCTTACTGGTAATACAGTTGTCAGTCAGGGCTCGACTTGAAGTCAACCGGACATCAAGGTTCTCTTGACGACTTTCAAATCGTCTCTGCTACTAATCTAAGCAGCGAATTGCTTATTCATGAGACGTTAGCTATTAACGACCTCAATCCATTAATGAACAATAACTATTTTGGTAAAATTAACATGAAACACATATTGCTGCATAAGGAGTAATGTTTGAACAATATTTCTGGTTGTTTGTCGGTGTTCAACTGAAAGTTCAGCCACATGTCATTCATTAATCATCAGGTCTTCACTTTATAATCCGCTACTAGCCTACACCAAATCTAACTTCGAATTTTTGCCGGCGGCGATCGACAAGCTGCAGGGCCGGAGTGTAAGAGGCGTTGAGGCCTTGCACATCTTTTTGAACGTGCAGGAAAAAATGGCAGATGACTTTGCCCTATCTTTGAAGTTTTCCGCGATTGTGGAACGGAACAAAGGCACATTTATCCATCAACGCCTGGTAAATCTAAATAAATCAATATTTGATCCAATACCCAAATTTTCAATGGTTACCTTTCTCAGATCTACGCAAAAAGAACATAACAAACGTTCGTAGAAGATTTGCTCAAATAACATTTGATTACTAAATATTTGGGAAGATGCATTAGTGTCTCAAGTAAAATAGATTGACCGGACAGCAGTTTTTTTCTATCCGCTGGGTCCACTTCCATATTCACTGGTAGATCCAATGGATGTGATGATGAAAACCAACAGAGCAGATTTACTGAAAACACTGGGAAAAAACCCGATTCCAGTTAGAAAATTACCTGCACTAAGGAAAGTGTGTGAATTAAGTGCCAACAAAGCATAATGAAAAGTCATTTCGTTGTTCATCTAACTATTTTGGTCATGTTATTGACATCTTCAGACTAAATTGAAAAAGGAAATATTAATAGTAATTGTTAGTCAGCATTGTTCACACAATTCCCAGGGGTACCAAAAAAGAATGGCCATAAAATTTTCGGTTACATAATATTGACGGTAGTCAAATCTTAGTGAGACGCTGGATTAGAGAAGGAAGTGTTTGAAGTAATAGCAATTTCTTAGCAAAGTCTAGGAGGAAACAGCAAGGTAGGAAGTGGAGGTTGATTTCTAAAGTGGGTGTCGATATTTGCAGGTGGGGGTTGTCAACCATAGTCCAAATTGAATTTTGTGCACGATGGTATCCACTTCAAATTAAAAGATGTAATAGCGATTCTGTTTCACCTAACGTAAGAAAAGTTTTTCTCTCAAGAAGGTGGGCGTTTGGGTGTTTTCCTTCAAGGAAGTGGCATTGCGAAACCTTTCAAGTTATGAAATGTTTCAGTGGGAGAACTTTAAATTAGTGTTCCGTTTCTAATTACATTATTGGTGGAAAGCGGCGATTTGAACGTTTGAAAATTTATGCCAAAAAATTATCAAATGGTCATGTCGAATTATAGAAGTACTTTCTGGTCAGTAACGCAACCTCTCCTTAGGATGCTTTGCAAATCCAATACTGACATAAACACAGTTTCTGCTGCCTACCAAAAACGTCAATTATTGAATGTCCTTAAATTTTATTTGAGTTTCTTTTACAGAGTAGTAGTGTCCCCTGAAGTGATTCCATGTGATCCCTGCATCAAATGGGCATGTCGAATTATTGAAGTACATTCTGGTCAAATCCGATACTGACATAAACACAGTTTCTGCTGCCTACCAAAAAAGTCAATAATTGAATGTCCTTAATTTTTATTTTCTTTATTTGGAAATCTTGAAAAAATTGACCGCTTGGACCACCCGCTGGCAGTAAAGACAAATGAATTGGAAGAGCTGCACCTACATGAAAAAAAAGCGACAGTAGAGAGTTGACAGGTGGCAGTTATTACGTCCTCTATGCTTGGTTTTTCTTGCTTGTCAATTAACGCCTCCCCGCCCCTACTTCACTGCGTGATAGTTTCCCTTCCTTACATAAACCATTCACTAAACATCTATTTGTTGATCATCTGTAGTTCTATTGTAAGTCATCCTTGAGTGCAGAAATATTGATTTAAAGCAGTTTCCAAGTGAGTTCAACAATATGTTATAAAAGCATATACGTTTGAGCAGTTATATAACATTGTTCAGGTCTCAGGGGAGAGGAAGTTAGAGGAGATAAGAGCTTGCCTTGAGGGTAAGGATAAAGTCATCTTCTTCTTCTAATATTGGTCCCAGTCAAACATTCTACTATTCAGTAGAAGACTATACAGTCTTACATTAGACTTGCAACTGAGATGGTGAGGTCATCATGTATGCAATTATGTTGAATGTTATCACTATCTATTGTTCCCTAACTAAGTAAGATATACATAAGAAATGTAGCCATAAGGAAGAAGTGTTTGAGTTTGGTGCACAGATGTCTTAAGATAGTTAGGGCCAGTTATTGACCCACCCTAAAAAGCCCTTGTGACAGGTTGATCTCTGGGGGTTTGTATTTAGTGTGGATTGGGAGTTGCATATGTATGGACGGACAGGGTTTTTATCAGTCAATTCTGCGATAGCGAGATTTGCCGCCTCTGGTCTGGACGGTATAAGGTATTACCAAGTATGTTTTATCAGTTGAAAAAATACTCTGGTGATTGAGCTTTGATACACTGGAAATGTTAACTGGTAATACCTCTCGATTATTTGCGACTGGAGAAACGGCACGTGTTTGAGTTCCCTTCAAAGAACAATGTGGCGCAAAGGCACACAGCGTTTTACACTGAACACAACAACAATAGAGAATTACAATGAAACACATGCGTTACTCATTGAGGCTAAATAGTCTTTTAGTCTAGTGATGGCTGAAGAGTTTACATATCATCGGCGCTGGAACCGGAGGAAACTTAGTACATAGCCACTCCACTTTTCAGGAAAACATTAATCAAAGCAAGGGAACAACGTTAATCGAAGGAAAACACATTAAAATGACAGTTTTGTAGTCAGGTTTTCCTTTCAGGTCCGAGACTCGTGGCGTTTTTAGAATCGATGTTTCGCCTTGGCTAGATACACTTTACCAATATTGTCGCTAGCCTCGTCTTGAGGATCCCACCGAGAGCCAAGAAAGCATCAGGCTGCTTTCAAGGTACGGAGAGGTGCTGTCATGAGGCCCCTGCCCCTGTGGGGAGGGTGATAGCGCCATCAAGGTACTGCCCTTAATTAAGTACGGAAACTGGCACCGCAAGGGTCACCCCGCATGACAGGTGGTGGTCAGGCACCCCCTCATACTAAGAAAGCAGCCGTCTTGAGATCCTGCACCTAGTACTGGTAGTCGGAAGCTAACGTTGTATTTGGTAACCCTATTTCCCTATATGGTTGGAACATCCCGTTCAAGGACGATTCACGAGTGATATGAAAGCTTGTAATGTACTGGTAAAGAACGTGTGTCAAATAATTCTGGCTCCGTGCAGAGAATGATCCTAGCTTCTCGTTCACGAAGGGAGACAAAAGCGATCACAACTGATTGTAGATTGAATAGAAAAGCACAACCGTGTCAAA
Source organism: Alatinidae sp. Z8VKAUB7J3 (assembly GCA_010016025.2). NCBI lineage: Eukaryota > Metazoa > Cnidaria > Cubozoa > Carybdeida > Alatinidae > Alatinidae sp. Z8VKAUB7J3. The sequence continues at coordinate 53,610,598 of JAAAKM020721499.1, forward strand.
GAGGCGACTCGCGAGAAAGGATAAAGGCCCGGTCACACCGCCAACGATAACGATACCGATACCGACAAAAAAAACTCGTTGGCCCTTATTTACCTGATAGCGGTCACACTGCGAACGATACCGATCCGATATTTCCAACGATATCGTTGGAGTTACCTTTCTTTGAGTCCTGTATTCACATCTTTGATGGAACAAAGTCCAGCCTACGACATGATTTATACAACAACAGTTGGATGATCAAAGAAAACTGATATTGTGTTCTCCTATTATGACGTCATCTCAATTCTAGAATGGTGAGCGATTCTTAACTGTAGCTCCTGTTTACTCGGGTAAGGATCGCCCTTGCATTTAAATGAGACCGGGTAGCTCTGAACTGGTTTGGACTTGCTATCCATACCCTTTTGGAGACCCCTTGTGAAAGTTGACACGTTTGGACTACGTTGCAAGAAGGTCTCGTGTAGATGCATTGTACTTATGAATCTTTATTACCACAAGGTTTCTAAATTATCTTTTCTGCTTACAGGAATGTTGGCGTTGCCAATCTATCGGCCGATGTTTAGAACTTCGTGGATCCCGTAGAGATGTTGTTAAATACACTAGACCAAATATTTTTCCAGACTGAGGAAGAAGAACTATATAAACACTATAATGAGTGGACAGGGATCTGTGTATTGGAGTTATTTAATAGCAGAGAGTAAAATATTTTGGTGGATATATTTCTGTTTAGTTATTATAGGAAGCGTAAACCGGAGAGCTTTTATACTCTCGGCAAGCAAGGCATAGTACGTAGAAAATCTTGTTTACAATAAACCTGTTTTCATTTAAAATTGCCTTGATAAAAGTCCTACAACCTAACAATATGAGATTTCTTAATGGCAGGCTCGTGAAGAAATTTAGGCGTAAAGGGTGATGACGTAGAAACCACGCGGAAATTTCAAAACGTTTCTTCAGGTAGTAAACAATTTACGCAGGCCTCGTCTTGAGAATCCCACTTCCAAAAGTGTTGTGTCAGGGCAAATTTAAAAAAAGACGCGAGTGCCGTCTTGAGAGATCCCGCCAGAGTGGGGAGGGTGATAGCGCCATCAAGGTTCAACCCCAGAAAAGGGGGAATACTTTAGCTACTTCTAAAACTCAAATTTATAATTTAAGAACCGTATTCCTATGACGATCTGCGCCTCTCAATGTGTGTAGAATTTTTGTAATTTTTACTGTCGATTAATTCAGTTTCACGAATGCACAGTCGCGGCATTTATACCGAAAATAGACACTTTCCCCCCTCCACCTAATGTCTAGGAACGTGCAAGCACTGAGACACTCATCCCTCAGTACTGGGCATCAACGGAATTCTGCCCAACACTAAGCCTGACCACAATGATCAGTCTGTAAGTCATTTGTGGGTTACAGATTGTTTGTAAAGTTGTATTAGATTTCTTCCAAACAGAGTTATTAAGTCCAAACATCTTCATATGTTAGCACCATGCTTTAATTATTGATGTTCGGTATTATCATTCCGTTAATGAACTTACTTGTTAAGCAATTCACTACTTACGCTGATCAAACCAACCACCTGTTGTTGGAGAACATTATACGTCTTTCAATGAGCTGACACGTCATCTTTAAGCTGTAACCAATGTGCTTTATTTTTGACGTACTTTTTCTTCTTTTTTTTAAAGAGAAAGAATGCAAGGATCAATTGAAGCTTTGTAGAACCTATGATCGATATTGCAATACCTTCCGGATAGTCAGGTGCTACTAATAGTTTGTCGCATCTTGGATAGAATGCAAGGTAGTAAAAGCATTTGTGTCAATAAGTAACAGTTAACGATATAGTGGGTGGAATTTGGCTATTTATTATGTGGGACTAAGATGTGCGGGTCGAGAAATACGTGCCAAAGCATGAGGTTACACAAGCTTCTCCACACTTGTGTTACAAAGTTCCCATTGAAGGTGAAGAGTACGTCTTATGCTTGTTTTTTGTTTAAATCAAGAACGTTTTTTCTATGGATTATAGGCAGATACAACAATTTATGGTGACCCATGTTTTCCGTGCTGAAGCCCTTCTGGCACTCTCTCTCTCTCTCTGACCCCTAGTAGCTGATCCCTAGATTTGATGGGCGCCTTTTCAATTTGTCCCTGTACTACGTTCGCTTTACATACTCTGTTATCCAGCTTTAAACTTAGACATTGTTGATAAAACGAGTTTGTTTACAATTTACGTGTTTTTCAATAACACGAGCAAAAGAAAACGTGTTGCTCAACTACGTCTTAATTTTTGTGGTGTGGTCCTGTCTTCTCGTTTCCTATAAATTAATCGCTCTAAGCTTTCTTTTCACTCCAGAGGATAGCTGTGAGCAGCATCTGGCGAAAACATTTCGCAAAGTGAATCATTTTAGTATATCATAATGCATCGGAAACCAACAACGTCATATGAGAGCGCACAATATTCCAGGTGTCCAGGCTAAAGATTATGTGTTAGAATAAATTTTATCGTAAAATATAATACCATGATATTCCATATGAACTCCCTCCTTTGTTTACATTACCTGCAACTGCTAATGTTGCTGTTTTTTAACCTAGATAGTTTTGAGGAAAGGAAGGGAGAAGACGTGTCTGTACATTTTGTTGAATTCCTTATTTACGTTTAGGTAACATGAGAGCGCTTAAGATTCTATAAGTTAACTTCCTCAGCTTTGATGAAATCGGGACTCCAATACGGCCAAATTAAATGCAGACCTGGCCTTTCCTATGACACGGAAGCAATCGTCCTTGACACTTTGGCACAGTCTAAGTTCTCAAGCAAGTGCTGTCCTATGGCAGAGTCACATTGCTTTTAAGTAAACAAGGTTTTTGTTATTTCGTGCAATATTTTTGTTTTGTACAACAAACAAACTATTTGAAGTTACCAAATTATTTTTCTGGTACACGCTGTTTTTCTGCTCAACTTTAGCTAAACTTACATAAGTAGTCTCGATTCCAGGACTCAAGATAATATCGTAGCGAAATATTAGCCTACTGATACAAAACGGTTGACAGTACCAAAAGCCTTAGTTAAGTCAACGAACACTTGATAAAGCGGCATTTGCTGCTCAATACATTTCTCCATAAGTTGGCGGGCAGAAAATATCATATCTATAGTACCTCGTCCAGTTCTAAATCCACGTTGACTTTCTTAAATGATGCCCCCACAAATCCACTTCAACAGCCGTTTTTGCAGGATCTTGGATAGGCCTAGTACTTTCCCTACCGATTCTAGCAAGCTTATGCCGCGATGGTTACCACAGTCAGACTTGGAGCCCATCCCCTTATACAGTGATAGCAAGATTATATCTACCCAGTCCTGGGGTTCAGGACTAATCAAATCTACAAACCATAATGTGCCCCTCTTCTTCTAAAATATATTTCTTGTATTCGAGTCCCTATTTATAATTAACTGTTGTTTTAGGGATGCTTCGTTAAAGTTAAGATTGACAAGGTAAACAAACTACTTCACGAGCTTACATAGTGCATTGACTAAAAGGCTGTGTGCTTTCTTTTGTTGGTTAATTCATGTTGCACATAAGGGGAAACTCTGGTCATGGCCATGACGGAGCTAAGTTTATAACGCAATTCCCATCTCCCCAGCTCATTTAAGGCATGGTTTTTACATTTATATAGGTAGGAGGTTTCCAATGATTGCCCATTGTAATTTAGTTCTGTTTCTCTGAAATACCTATCTACTTCCTGCGGTGACCGTTTATCTTTCACGTGAATAAATAACATTAGAGTTTAAGAGTCTTGACGAGGGATCTTATAACTTAAAACAAGTTGAGTAAGAGCAAGAAAAGATGAATTGATTTATGGCAGGCTTATAATTCTGTTTTAATTCGGCTCATTCGAATTTTCAAGCCAAGCCGAAGCCCCGCGGGGCTGTTACGCAATCCCAAGTTTCCTATATACTTCTGTAGTATTCCCTGCCCAAGAATACATGGAGTTGTAATTTAGTGGTGAATAATAGGGATTTGAAAGTCCCGGGCTTGGGTATCTCCATTCCTGATACTCACCTCAATCGCATCATTTTGCAAGACATTACCGGTGGTGTTGATGCTGCGTGATGCATACTCTTTGAAACACTGATCCATAGTATCCTTGACATGACATGCTTTCCTGGCGTTACGTCTAGTGTGCATGCAAAAAAGCTTCAGTTATGTGCAATGAAGTCATATGGTACCGGTACCTTAACTAACATTTTTTGAGGTGCATATGACATTTGTGAGGGAAAGGAGAAAAATGCCAGCCATGGTCACAAAAGATTTATAAGATGTACACAGCCTCTACATTAGGCCCATCTTTGCAAGTACCTGGATTCGTAGTAGTCCTATTTATAATTATGTAGTAATTGTTGATACACGCATCAAAATAAACTATAAATGAAGCACTCTAAATGAAGCACTTTAAATCAAGAGACGTACGTTACAAGTGCCAAGTAAAGTATAGTCATTTATCTATAAATACATAAACCTTCTACCTCTTGAAACGCAATGAAACCTTAGCGTATTACACATCAGTTGTAGTCCTTTTCGAAGTAGAAGTATTGTCTCCCTTACAACTTTGTTAGTCTCATTGTTTCAGATTTTATTTGAAGTTTCTAAACAATATTCACAGCCGCGGACCTCTACTTAAGAAGGAGACGCTCTGTTGAGAAAATCGTTTACAATTGACGCGTTTTCCGATGATTGTTGATGTTCATTGACAATTCGGCAATATCATTAGGCCCTATACTGTTTGTAACACTTTGTCGGTATACTGCTCAATATTTTTAGTGTAACCTGTGGTGTCTAAGGAGGAAAATTGTAACTAAAATAGACGTCGACAGAAATTTGCTGGATTGTGTTAATTTTCTCAAGAAACTTCCAGAATTCTAGAAAATAAGAAATATAATGTAAAACAAAAATAAACATATGTTGAGTTTGAAGTTTTGCCCATTAAAAATGAAGTTATGAATCAGGAGGAGCAGAGTAATGATCAATTAGAAAATGAGTAGCACACTGTTGAACATGAACAGGTGGAAGAGGAACCAGTGCTTAGGCATAGCAGTAGAAATGTTCAACCACCATCAAGATTCGGAGAAGCAATGGGAGATGAGGCAGTAAATGATATTTTATGCGCAGAGGTAGAGATAGAAGGAGAGCCTACAAGTCTGAGTGATGCTCTTACACGATCAGAGAGAAGTCAGTGGGAGAAAGCTGTTGAAAACGAGTTCGAGTTGCTTCAGAAGAAGTTACCTATTAATTGTATGTTTTTGGACAGAGAAACAAAAGGGAAGCACGTTAAGATAAAGTTCATACAGGAAAAAAAGGGTTTTAAAGCCGTTTTTGCTCTAGTGATTTATATTCAGTTTCAACTGTGTATATTCCCCTAGAAATAAGCCATCAAATGAAGCAACGATCGACATCCATATCCTTTTATTCAAGTCGTAATTTAGAAGTATCCTTATCAGCAAATATTGTAACCAACGAAGAATTCTTACTACAAAAGCTCCATAAAATAGGGGCAATACATCTCCTTTCAAGAATGTGAGACTGACGTTCACTCTGCGAATTGAATAGAAAAGCCAAGAAGAAAGAAGAAGAGATATCTGCACAAGTTAACTTCAGAGAACCGTAATTCAGTAGCAGTAAATGTGACATAGAAGCACTTACATGCCTCTGACTGCCACTGAAGGTTACATGAAAGTTAATGGCGAAAGTCCATATAGCAATTGGTGCCGTGAAAGTTTAGATTTAAGTATTGGTATTTGTTTCATGTGCACTCGACTAATATAATTGCTACAGGTACCTTCTACTCCATCATGGTATCTAAAAAATGGTTTTAGTGCTGTTAGTGCTATCTGTAAAAAGAATATTAGAGGGGCGTAACCACAAACAACCTTTTGCGCTCCTTAATAAGTTTTAACCACTTTAATCATTAGCCAGCCTTTAATTTTTTCAAGCCTGCAGTCTTAGTAAAATGTGAAAGAAGGCGGGTTTCCGGTTCTGAAAGGATAGGGCAGACTTACATCAACCAGGATGTTATTTTAGCAGTTAAACTCAGTTGTTGTTTTCAGAGCTAATTGTCACTGGCAATATTTGTCTTCTGTTGGGTTTGATGACGTAATTTCTTCTTTTGCTGCGGTCACACGCGGTCTTATTTTACCAGGGTAAAGACGGCATCTGCCACATGATGTAGAATTAGGCTGGGTGATTTTTCGTCTTAGAATATGCCCTGCTAATTTCAGGCTCTGAGTAGTGACTGTTTCATGTAACGATTTTGAACCAGCCTTGTGTAGGATCTTTTCATTCGCTATGTGGTCCCTATAGCTGACTTTCAAAATTCGCTGCTAACATCTTTGGTGGAATGTGTTTAACTTCTTTGTCACTTAAACCGTGTTTTCCATGTTTCACCAACATAGAGAGCCGTTGGTAGGACAATAGCCTTGTATAGCCTGATTTTTGCTTACGTGCTAATTGTTACTGTTTACCAGATTTGGCTCAATTGATTCTGAAGACTTAAGCCGCTCATCTGCCATTTGACCGACCGAACTGACAAACAAATTGGAAATATAAAGCAAGGATGAATCATTACAACATTGCCTCAATCAATATTTCTGAAGAAAATTTCATTACGACAAGAAATCTGAGAATTTTCTGGGACGTCAAGAAATTGTACGGGGGGGGGGGCAATTTGGGGCAAGAAATCAGCTTTGGAGGGGCTTTGCCCCCCATAGCTCCGTGCCTGGCTCTACGACTACTTGTGACTTTTTAATATTTGTAGGTAAGTTAAGTTAAATAAGAGAATGGAACAAACTCACCAAATACTGTGTTCTTTCAGTTGACTTGTTACTTTTATTGTTTACTTGCAAGCTAGTAATTTTCCTTCTTTGTATGTCAACTAATTATTGTTATTATGTTTTGTTTAACAGTACTAGAAGCTCTGGTATCAAATTCACCGCCTTTACAAAGGTAACTATGTGTTACATTCAATTTTTTTACGTTTGTAGGTTAGATATCCGTTAATTAGTGAGTTAAAGGTTTTGGGAGCGCATTTTTGTCATGAAATTTAAAGACCAGTGGAGGTGCTCCTTTTTGTAGAATGTCATAAATTACAAGAATCAAACAAGTCACAAATTTTCAAGTACCATGTGAGCATCGTAACGGATGTCATCAACTGTAGGCATCTGAACTCTACGTCGTTTGAGGGCAGTGTTGGGGATGCGCATATCGAGAACAAGTTGTACGTCACCTCCTTGTTTAGGAATAGCTACAAGGGGAGAGAGCCATGGGGTTGTACCATCTTCTTTCTCAATTATGCCTTGAGTACGCAATTCCTCGAGTTTGGAGTTGACTGCTGCCTTCATGCTATGTGGGATACGGCATGCTCTTTGGGCTACAGGTTGCACCGTTGGGTCAATGTCAAGCTTAACTTGAAAGTTCTGAAGCTTTCCTGTGCCTGTGAAAAGTGCCTTGTGTTTAGTTTTTATTACGGGCTCTAGGTTTTCTAGATTTGTCAGAATCTTGGTCCATGGTTCCCAAAAAGACGACTTACGATGAGTGAAGTGGAGGCTGCAGCAATGAAAACAAACATTTGGTTTCGCGCGAAATTTGGATTTACTTACTTCGGTCACAGGGCGCCGAGGGCCCAGTACGGAAAATGCGGAATCATAGGGTGTCAGAAAATAAAGGGCAGAGTGGGTTCTCTGTACATTCCTCCTCTGTGTTATCAGCATCTTGTAGAAAATACTGTGCTGGGTATGTCGTTGCCACCACGTAACCAAGGACGTTCAAGCACTGGGTATAAGAAACCAGTTTATAAGAAACCAGTTTATAAGAAACCAGTTTATAAGAAACCAGTTTATAAGAAACCAGGGCTCAGTCTCCCCAAAATTAAAGAAACTCGAGGGCTGGATGGGGCTGCTCTAAGAAACCTAAAAAATATCTGAAAGCGGTTTAGAACGTGTGATAACGGGTCATTTCATGAATGGGCTAACCTGGAACAGAGGGTATCCTAAATGAAGTGTGAATATACTACCGACAGTGTGACTAGCCCCCTCCGCGTATTCCATCCCTTTCTATTTGGTACCAGAGAATAAGAAGCTGCTAAAAAACTTTGAGGTTCCCATAGAGTATAATAGTTGGGTTTTCTTACGGCAGACTTCTTTTACATATGCTTTCTAAAATACAATTTGACCAGTATTTCTTTCTGGGAAATTTCCACAGTTGACCTTCATCTTGCGTTCTAGGAGTAGGCAGACCTTACATCCGACCAACGGCCTTTTAAGTAGTCCCTTTCATTATACCAATACTTGAATACTCATTACGCAGAAACCGACGGACGATTACCTTATATAGAACAACTGAGTGCCGAAAAAGCAACCCTTAAACCAACGCCATCGCAATATACCAATGCCAAGGAGAAATAGTATATTAAAATCACCCTTTTGGTGGATGCCTTGACAATTTTACCAGCAAAATTTGGCACATGAACTCCTACCCTGCTGGCTAGTCCATGATAAATGACATCATATTTGTTGTGAACATGGAAGATTCTTGTTACTGTTGCAATAGCTTTGACAACTGACGAGTGAGTGCTGTGAGGTAAAGTTTCATTTTACCCGTTTGTCGTTCTTCTACGGGCTGGTGTTATTTTTTTGTCCTGTATTTTTGTTTCTTTAGCCTTTCCTTCTCACTGTGGACTTCTTTCTCCTCCTCTTACTGGGTCACATTCTTCTGTGCTTAATATATTTTAATATAAAATGTGCAGCAAAAATCTGTGATTAGATGCTGCGCTTGAGCAGCCGACACTACAAATGAAAAACATGATGCCTTAGCAACAGAAATTTCAACGGCCCTATTGCCGTCCAAACGTTAATCGCATCTACTTCTGTATACTGTACTGTAGGCCTAGCAAGATTGATCAATGTAAACATACGCCTGTAACTTTTGTTAGATTTCTGGAAATCTTTGGTCATTTACGGGACGAACGCATAAGATCTTTACCTAACTGTTATATCGAAGCAAATCGTAGCTATTATAGAATTACTTTGACTAATTTATAACAAAATCACAGCATAATAGGGGCAGCCTCGTAGCCAGTTTTAAAAATTTAAAAATCACCGAGGAGAGAGGATTTGAAATGTTAGTTTTGAAAAGAACACTACAGAAATAGAAAATATGTCAACACCGGGGATCGACTACTTTCTAACTTCAATGGGCTTTTGATAGATAGACGGGCCGGAGGGCAGTCATTCCTTGGTCAACTCACGTAATGCAGAAAAGCTGGTCTCCAATATGCGTTGAGCTGGATGTAGATGTCCACCGGTGGATGATTGGGAGCTAATGTGGCGACTAGAGAAACAGAGTATGTTAACATCGGAGGTCACCTAGCTCAGGTATGGCCTCCTCATAGTCAAAATCATCTTCGTCCTCCAGTTTTCCAACAGTTTGCATGATCTTCTCGTGAATTGAACCTTGTTCCATATTTTGCCATACCTTCAATTGGCTCAGATAGTCTTCAGCTACAGCCTGACGTATCTTTGGTAGGAAAAACTTCCTGGAGCTTTTAAGGGCCTTTTCTGTAGTTTCTCCTTCAACTAATATAGACTCATAATATTGCTTAAAGTCCTCGCGGTATTTGTTGTATGCGCGATTCGCAAATCCCATCCATACATCTTCTTCTTCTGGCTCACTATCATCTGGAAGCCCATCTTCTGCTATCTAAAACAATGGCAACTGAAGATAAAATCTTTTCAGTAAATAGGACAGACGTTTTATAGACACTGCTATCAAGGGAATTATGACTGTCTTTAAAAATACCTGCATGTTGTTACTTATTTTCAATGATGTGAAGGAATCTTTAATGTTATTAAAAGATGTCTGCATCAAGTTGACAACATCAAATATACATCCGTCTTACCTTCATGCAATATAAAGTTTGAACTCTCTCACACTTTAGTCGATTCTCTTTATCCTACGTTCTTCTTCATGGGAATAAATCTCACCGGTATATGTGCTTGGTCATGTTGTCGCATGGTTGAAACACTTTTCGATTTTTTTACGCCTGTCCAGCTGCACGGACGAGAAGAAAGCCGATGTTCTTCTCTTTTTTCTTTCCATGGACGTTTTCGATGCTACATTACATTCACTGTCGGAATCAGATTTACAGGACTTTACTGCTATTTCAAATTTCTTAAAGGCACGATATGGTAAGTCCGATCATTTTTCTGAACGATGTCAATTTTTTAATGCTGTCCAGACATCATCTAGTGCTGAGGATTTTGCCCGGTTTTTACGAGCCAAGTTACCTATTGCTTTTACGGCTGATGACCTACCCTCGTTAATTGAGGAACGCTGGCGGTCAATCATTACCTTATTCGGACCCTTTGCATCCTTGAAAGTTGCGGCATTAAAAGAATGATATTCATAAAATAGAGAGCAGGATTGTTGTCTTTGTAACATAATACATAAATTCACCCTTACAAGAAAGTGGGACTTATGAAAGGAATCGTTGTTGGCTGGGAGCTAAACTACTTCTCAACACTTCTTCTAAAACACTTTCAATATCTATATCCATCTATTTATCTTCCTCTATATTTTTAAGACTCAATCTGTCCGTATGTGTATTTGTTTGTATGTTGCTCTTTTTCTACTACACTGCTTGACTAACTCTTGATTTACATTTACAGGCTGAAGATGGAAGACGTTTCTCTTGAAAAATAGCTCATAAAAAGATAGAGACTCAAGACATGATAAACTCTACCATTTATGCCAATGACTGAGTCCAGAATGTTAGCTTATTTAAAATCAGTTGTAGTAATTCTCTAAGTGGGTTACAAAGATTCCTCTACTCCTTCCTTTCCCTTTCCATTGCTTCAGCATTCACTAATACACCTGTCGTAAAATTACAGTCGTAAAATACACCTCATAAACAGCAACAACTTGTCAATTGCAGCTACCACAGAATAACACTTCGAACTACAGGGAATTTTATACTTTCATTTTAACTATATCATTTTAACTACCAATAACCATCTTAATCTGTTTTAACCGTAGGCTTTTACTTTCGCACATACCGCATCCAAATGTCCAACCCTTTTTTTCATTGTTTTATGACGCAAGTTACAATTTTTACTATCCACGCAAACATTTTAATATTTTGTTTACAACTTCTATAGATTTTAAATCTTAACATGCATATTAGAATTTTATTGGAATGGCTTATTCAAAAAATGTGCTTGTCAAATTTTATTCACTTGAAAATGGCAACAGGGAGTGCCGAAACGTCGTGTCGAAGAAATCAGATTTACAAATTTTGGCCTGCCTAAGGGTAGCCATTATGGAATTTGAATCTGCCGCAGATCACGTGGTACATCTGAGTGTCTAGACAAGTCTATGTATAAACCAGGGGTTCTCAGACTTTTTGGCTCGTCGACCCCCTAATGAGATTTCAAGATTTCCATCGGTCCCCTATATTTTTATTCAAGGAAAATTATTACAATAGTAAATACGAAGTGTAAAATAGTGGCGGTGGTAACTAGGAGTAGTAGCAATAGTAGTAGTAGTAGTAGTAGTAGTAGTGATAGTAGTAGTAGTAGTAGTAGTAGTAGTAGTAGTAGTAGTAGTAGTGACATTATACAAGATGTCTAAACGGGCTCGACTTCGTATAAAAGGCGTCTAAACGGGCTCAACTTTTGACTCAAAGAAAGCCGTGTGAAGTCGAGTGACAAGTCGAACCTGTTTGAATATGGCTTTCGAGACGGTCAGTGCCAACAATCAGCTAAGCCAGGATTCAAAACCAGGGATGCGCGTCTGGTTTTAGTATTTATGTTGTTTACTGTATCAAGACAAAATCTCCAAATAGCTTGGGTACACATGCGGGATGCGACATGTTTCCAGAAGCCTTTTCGCAAGAAACTGGGGAAAACGTCATCATATTCAAACAGGAAATATTAACTTTGGAGTTTGATTAATTCTCTTACATTTACAAATGCTTCCGATAACAAGAAATCTTGCTCAGCAAGATACTTCTTTTATAAGTCATAAATTGCCGTAGATGCTCTTTTACTTTATGGTTTATATACCCCTTTTTGTGATATTTATATGGATCTCAATTCCATTTCCAAATACTTACAGTATACGTTTGTTAAAACAGATGGTAAAGCGTGCTTTTTACCAATTTCGATTAAGTAGTCCTTCATGAAGCATCTATAGATTCTTTATTGTATTTTTTCCTTTCCTGCAACTATCATTCAAATTTTCACACTCTGACTCTAAAGTAGGGAAACGATCGACTGTAATCGTTAAGGATAGAGATATATAAGGTTTAATTTGACTTTCCATCCATGTCTATTTTTGATATGGTAGGTGAGTTTCTGTAGCAAGGCAACTAACCTTTTATCAGCACAACCTTATTTTTTAATTGCGAGAAATTGAATATTTTTATTTGTTATCTGTTGACGAACTATATCAAGAAACAATTTGATAGAATTTGACATAATGCCTTGCTTTGTTCTTGGTTCGTAATTTATGACTCAAATTTGTCGATAAATCGAGCAGTTTGACATTGTTTGACATTTTTGTAGGTTTGAATAACATAGCTACTTACAGAAAAAGCTACTTCTGATATTTTCTGAAATATTTTAACACCCATATAATTGTTTTATCACTAGCTTACCCCTACCTTATCTTCGCGCATGTTCATTTTTAAAGAAGAGGCATTAAATTTTGATAATATGATAGCAGCTGCGCCCTCTGGTCCCCGGTACTGCAGATCATACAGCATTAATAGAGAATGTTAGAGAACGTTGGAGAAAAACCTTGTATAGTGTATACAAAAATAGCTCATTTTCTAAATTAATTTGTTTACCCTTACTGGGTAAGAAACTCACTCCTTACCCCTATCGGGAGGCTGGTCTCCAACTGCGTTGAGCTTGATGTCGATATCCACCACATAGCATCCCTCCCCAGGAAGTTGGGGGGGAGTAAAAATTTTTAGCTCAGAGGGGACCACAAATTTGGAGCTGGAATGGTGGGGGAAGGCAGATGTAGGGAAAATGCATCTATTCAACAAATGGGGGGGAGGTAATTTTCTGCCCATCTAGAACTGCCAATTTTTAAAAAAAATTTGCCTTCGGCACCAACCATGATGGTGCCTCATTGAAACAATTAAGTTGAGAAGTGCTTAACACAGTTTGGTTCTGAAAGTTAACAAGTCATGCCAATGTTCATATAGTGGATCCTAGCAGAATAGCACTATTGAAATAGCCACATGCCAACATGTAGAACGCATTCTCATTATTTTCATATAGTGGATCCTAGCAGAATAGCACTATTGAAATATCCACATGCCAACATGTAGAACGCATTCTCATTATGTTAATATAGTGTATCCTAGCGGAATATCACTATTGAAATTGCCACATGCTAACATGTAGAACGCATTCTCATGATGTTCTTATAGTGGATCTGAGCAAAATATAACTATTCAAATAGTCTTATTCAAACGTGTGGAAAGCATTCTCATTATGTTAATATAGTGGAAGATGTTTACCAGGACCCAAGAGGTACTATATTTCTTTACCTTTTGATTGTATATATATTAACTTTAATTATCTGTAAGAATTAACTGTTGATTGATTGTTATGTAGTTTGTATTTAGTTATCATGTTATCAGTTATTAATTTTAGTTTTGCTGTATCTTCTTATATTTAGTATCAAATCAAGTATATAAACAAGTATATGAACAAGTATATCAACAAGTATGTGAAAAAGTATGGACAAAACAGTATACAAGGTCGTTCTGAATGATTGTCTACTGGGGGGACAAAGGGGTCACGCCGCAGTAGAATTCATATGTCATTGTCGTACAACGTAAATTGCCTACGATTGCTAAGGAAATACAAGAATACGGCGAGCAGAAGCACACAAGAAAAAAAACAAGTAAAATGAACCGGGATGGATAATAATATGGGGTGATGTGGGTACGAGAGAAGTGGAGGCCGATCCAAATGAAATAAGTGAAGAACTAAACAAACTGTTGGACAAGATATCTAAAATGTTAAATGTCAAAAGTTGAAAAGGGGAGTTTATAATACACAGAGAGTGGACGATATAGCATTATAAACGTAGCCTAAAATTGAAGAATCTTATTGCTAAGTGCGGACGTGATGAGATAACTTTAAATCAAAGTTCTTACCTGAGCTATAAAGCAGGGTAGAGAGACTCGTAAACACAGCTGCAAATGTCCAGAAACTTATGATCAGCAATTACATTTAAAGTCCTTATCTGAGTGGAAGAAAACTGGAGCTTCGGCATCTTGAAGAGATTATAAATAATGGGTAAAAGCTGGTTTATGCTTGATCAAAATATTTAAATACAGTTTCGGTTGTACTTTCTGAAATAGTGGAAATGATTGATAAATTCTAATCGTAAATTCTAGCTGTTTAGTAGCCCTAGCTGTAGCAGCTCGATAGAGAATGATTTCTGTACACCTAGCTTCTGTCTATGTCTCCTCAAAGCAAGTGTAACTGAAATAACTATCTAATTATTGGAACCCCTTTGAATAAGCCCAACCCAAAATGTATGCGTCCTTTTCAAACAAAGCGTATTCTAAGTGGCCCCTGGGTAGTACTGGAGAATGAAGATGATACTATCCTTCCTAAAGCATATCCTATCCTTGGTAGCACTTTCGTACAAAGGGATAATTACTGGACATTATGGAAACAAAACTTCTGCAATGAATGTCAAAGTGACTTGACTTACTTGACTTAAAAGCTCAGGCATGTTTGCCCATTGCTCTCTCTATGTTCCTTCTACGTTGACCCCTCTTGGTACCCCGAGCGCTTTAAAAATTGCTTCCATTCAGAAAGATACTATATGGCCCACCTTTAATCTTTGCCTTACTCCAAAGTTTAAGAATCTCAACGTAGTTACGCGTCTTGTTCCACCAAAGATTTGCCTCTTGTTTTGGATGCGAATTCATAAACAAATCTTCTATGTACTCAAAGAGAAGTATATACCTAAGTCTTTGTTTTATCCTTTCCCAGTGGTGTACTAAGGGGAGGTCATGGCGCCTATTGGCAACCTTGACCTATAAGACACGTTCAAAACTAAGAGCAAATTGGCATAATTGTGATCGGTAAAGTAGCGTTATTCTCTACTTCACCAGTAAGATTAATATTGGGGTGCTGAGAGTTAATAAAATTAAGAAAAGATTGTATATCTAACTGAGATCTGAAAATAGCAAAACAATCATCAACGTAACGTTTATAAAACATGGGACGAAAAGAAGATGGGCATGTGGACATAAACGTATTTTCTAGATGACAAAGAAAAATATTGGCAAACAATGGACCCACGGGGGAACCCATAGCTACCCCATCAAAAGTAAAATAAAATTCCATTTTTTTATCGTAAAGGGCTAAACATAATAACTACTAAATGATTGACTCACCATGGATACCATCATCCCGTACCTAAGGGGAAAACAGAACGTATCACCTACAACTGTTTGCAAGTATCTCTCGATCCGAATAACTATTATCAGCATGACACACGAAAGCACTATCACCTCTATTAGGTTGGATTCAACGACTCCTTGATAGGTTATTCTGGCGTTTCGACGGCATCTTGAACTTCACCATAGTCCACTGATATAAGTATGGACTTTCACCAATTTTCACGCATCCTTTCGCATAATAATAACTTTTATTACTCTCTATTTCATCGGTCTCTAGATAATTGTGTATTAAGAGAAAGATACATGGAAATCTAGTGGCTGTTGTCTACTCAACCAAAAACTACCACGAGCCAACACAAATTTATGAAAGGTAGGCCATACAACCGTCTCTGTCAAGTAATAAGTACACACTGTTACCTTTGCATCGTAGAGAAGTTTGGCCTTCGAAGGATCCGGCTCGTAACACAGAACCAGTTCTCCAACAGCAAACTTAAAATTGCTGCATCCAGCTTGAGGTTCAGCCTGTGCCATTGCAAAGAATTCTTCTTAAGAAGCTAAATATGGAACGCAACGGTATGTAGAATGAAACTATCTTTGAGTTATAAGGTTGTTCTACCCTTTTTATGTCTTCGTTTCTTTCTTTATTTTACTTGTTACGGACAATCGCTTACAGTCTCTTTTCTCATGTGGACAATAAACTACGTATAGTACCGGTACTCACTGTACAATCAGCTCATCTTGTTTTCAGTCCAGGGCTGCCATTTCTTGCCGCCAAAACATGCTCACAGGGAGCCGAGGGGATTTATTATGATGATCTACTGTCTTCTTGCAGTGTATATGTTTTTGAACATAAGAATTTGACTTTTAACAACGTAGCCCTCATAAAAGTAAATGTTGAGAGCATTTTAAGAACAAGGAGGGTTATTTTGACCAATATTAAAAGGATTCCATAGTTTTTACAAGGAGGGATGAGCTGACAACAGAGGGTGGATGTGTACTTTGGGGGCAACGTGTTATCATACCCCCTCCCAAAAGGTCTGAAATTCTCAATGAACTTCGCTTTTGTCACCCAGGGATGATGAAAATGAAAAATTTGGCAAGGTCATATGTATGGTGGCCTGGCATGGACCAGGAAATTGAAACACTGGTTAGAGAATGTCCAGATTGTGTGGACCATCAGAAATCACCAAAATCAGCTCCCCTGTTGTTTTGGCCATGGGCTACTGAGCCATGGCAGAGGGTGCATGTCAATTTTCTTGAAATAAAGGAGCATAGTTTACGAAAAGACAAAAATGAATGGCTTGCTCAGGAATGCGCGCAGATCGATGAATTTGACCGTCAGCGGAGGGACAAAACTTTCTTCAACAAATTAAAGGTTGTCAAATCTCGGAAGTTTGAGCACAAGCATGCCAACATCAAGAGCGCGTCCGGAGTGACACTCTCAGGAGCCGAAACGCTCGATCGTTGGAGGGAATATGGGGAAAACCTGTACAAGAAGCCAGATGGAGAACCCGCTTTAGCGAGAACACCGCACAACGAACTAGAGCCCACCCCACTGATAAATGAGGTCGCAGCGGCGGTAAAAGAGTTGGCTCACCATGCTACATAGAACAGGAACTATCAAACCTGAGGGATTTGTTTCGGCGTAATGGATATCCCAATTATATTGTAAACCGTTGCATTGGCAATAAACGTTCAACTTGGTCAGCTGACAAGCCCTATGGACCTAAAAAGTGCCCAGTCTATTTAAGGTTACCTTATATAGGGCAAGTGTCTAGCAAGTTCGAGTCCCAGATTAGTAAAGCTGTTGGTCGTTTTTATGGGGGTAGTCAGACCACAGAGGAGGAATGTACAGAGAACCCACTCTGCCCTTTTGTTTATGACATCCTATGATTCCGCATTTTGCGTACAATACATACAAATTTAATCTTGTGGGGATAGTTGACGTGTATACCATTCAGAGATGGCCATTTCCTGATTCTGCATGCTTTTGCAGATTTTTATATTAATAAATTCTACATGACACCCCCTAGACTTGAAGGCTTCGCTATATCCCTGCTATTCTTGATACCTTAGCATGACGTGCTCTTACTTACATACTTAAAATAGGAGTGGTCTGTTGATATGCAATTAGCATGTAGAGTGAGGGATGGTCAAAAAGCAGATGAAATACCATACATTTTCTGATATAAATATGAAGTGGATTTATCAATTCATAAACTTGTGCAACTAGCGCACCAAGGCTTCCAACAGTGGAAAAAATTGGTCAACGAAAACGGTCCTTCAATTATGATCTATATGTGTTTGTTATGTTAATTGATGGGCTAGATAATGATTCCGCGTGAAATCAGTGCCTGATTTGGTACAGTTCAGAAAATATAGTAAGAAATGTAAGTTGATAGAGAGACGCTGATTTCTGGCATTTTCAAGGTCACGAAGGCATCCAATAGTGGAAAAAATTGGTCAACGATAAAGGTCCTTCTAATATGATCTGTATGTGTTTATTATGTTCATTGATGGCCTAGATAACGATTCCGCGTGAAATCAGGCTTGTATATTATGCAGGAGCCTTGCAACAAGATTCATTTGAAAAGTATAATGTCTAAACCGTGGAGACAATGGCGGCCGAAAGTCATTGAAGTTACTTTAACGCAAACTTCACTTACACCAATCATGCCTACAGATATTACTACCCTGCTTTGTACAGAATTAACACAGATTTACAGCGCAATTCCCAGAATTATTTGCAAACCCGGAATATCCCTTCAAGATACAAGAACGATTAGAAAGAAGAAAGCAGCTAATGCATTGGCTAAACAAGCGAAAATTGTCCAGCTGTCAGGAAAACCGCAAATAGAAAGTGTGGGTGTGCGAGGGAATATATGGGTCGTACGTCGCAGAGGTTACATAACAGAATCGCGCAGCATGTGCCAGTCTTCATTAGCAGACGCAGTAAAGTTTCCAAAATTTTACCTAATCGCGTAAACAAAGTCAAGTCAGCAGATCCCAAAACTGACTCGGCAGTAGGATAGCATTTGATTGAAAACCCATCATGTGCTGACGACTATCAAGAGGATTCGTTTAGGTATTAGCTAAAGCCAGATCTTCTTTTCATCTTACCGCTTTAGAAGTTGTATTTATCAAAACAAAGAAGCCGACAAAAAGACGTTATTTACAATTTACGCCTTTTAAGAAAGGACTTTAGAACGGGTTTGGATAAACCTCATTCTCCTTAAATGATTTTACTTTTGTTTCAGCTCTAACGGGAATGAAGTTCTAACACTCCGATGTCAAGTCAAATCACATTTAACTTTATGCATAAGAGCCCAACCCTTTACAAGAAATACTTCTACTTCTGTCTACTGTTTCCCAACTTCTTGTCTTTACGCAAAAGTACTATAACATCCTCTAAAGGTCTAATGTCATAGATTAATGTTTTATAATCAAGGCTTCGTAGGAAGTTACAAATTAACCAAATAGTATAGAGTACTAAAGTGTGACGTCAGACGTAAACAAACTTTGGTTTGAACATTTTATTGGTATTGCAAAACTTAAAAACACAAATCAGCAGGCAACGCGTTTTGATCGAAATGCTTTTCTCCAATTTTTTCTCGTCAGTCGACCTGCATCAGTAACGAGTACTTACATAAGAGACAATTCATATCTAAGGCATTCGTTAGGTATAAATAGTATTTTACGTATGTACTAATTACCGACGTAGATCGACTGACGTGAATCGGTGAAAAGATTTCTTCGACCAAAACGCGTTACCTGCTGAATTGTGTTTTCAAACTTCGGTTTCTCGACAGAGCCAGTACATTCTTCTCGTTGCTATTTTGATACCCTTTTCTCTAAGTTCATATCCTGTCTCGACAACAGGTTCCTTATTTGTTAATATCTCTTTATCTGACTCAGAAGCAATGTTTTGCACATTTGACTTGTACTTCTGTTGTTTCTTCCCATTTTGTATCGTAGATATGCTGACAATTGTTTTGTTGTTTTGTTTTGACATATGTAGAAGTCACTTCGAGCCGTTTTTCAATTTTCTGTACCGACAGTATCCCAATATTCAATTTCCCATTGAATTTGAAAGAAATGGCCATTTACGGTTCTCAGACGTCAACATTACTCGCCATGCATCCCCTTTTTCGCTGAGCTGTGCCACTGTGTTGGTAAGGAGAGCAACCTGTTCCTCTATAGATTGAGTAGGTTTTCTTAAAGGAATGGCAGCAAGGGAGGGATAGGAGAAGGAGACGAAACTTCAAGGATTTTATCTGAAATTGTTGGTAGTTGAGTAACAATCGTAGTATCACTCGTAGGTGCTAGAACTAATTGGACGTTAGACGGAAGGCACTGTAGGAAAAGTTGTTTGAGAGTTTTATCCCCCAGCGTGTATGTGCCTAGAAGCTGATGCATCCGCCGTAAAAGTTGAGAAGGCGTACGATCACCTAGTTCCTCGGCTTTCTATACGAATGAAGGTAAGGCATTCAAACCTAAAACTACAATGTATCTATCAAGAAATAAGGCCGACAGATATGGGGCAAGGAAACACGGTCCCTACTTCCACTAATTAATGCTTTCTGCTGCTAATTTTATATATTCAGGATAAATAGAATAAATGTCTTCATGTATTCGATTTTTATAATCCCCTCATTTGCAAACAGGCCACGAGATATAACTAGGTTTTAAGCACAGATGGGGGAATGATTATCGGTATGTATATTTTTGAGAATTTTGAGGCATGCAATGCATGCGTTGCATTCACTGACGGCACGTCCCTGTAAAATTTCAGTAGCTCAAGAAAGGACAGACGTATTCAAATCTGACCTGTGAACAGTGTTCTCACTTGAAATATCTCAACAGCAATACCTGATATATTGTGACGATACAGATGGAACACAGCGAGAGCCTATGAGCACTATTATCTACAAGTCAACGCCTTGCATTTATTTCGTAGTGCAAATGCAAAAATAGCAGACGGAAATTAAATAGAGATGTTAACTTACTTGGACTGCAACACTCAGACCAATTGTCATAAATCAAATCATCGTCAAGGTGCTCTTTGTCTTCAGATAGACAACATGTCAAGGTAGTGTCATCGTATCAGACGAAACGAGGAGGAACAAACAAGGGGGATGGGGGTAAAATAATCAGGGATTTAAGGTAGGGTGCATTCTAAATAGCTCCGTTGTGATGACGCTTTCTAACAGTTAATGGCTTTTGTCGCCTTATTATTTGATGAAACAACTATTAAAGAAGAAGAAATACGTACAATCAGGATGACCAAGATTCCAAGTAACATGTACCGTAGGCCTATCACTTTGACCATGGCTCTTAGAAGACTAGGATTTTTCCTTGGCTCTCCATCCTTGTCGTAGAATTCCATCTCCCAAGCTCTGTTAAGAGACAACGTATACGACCAGAATTTGATATTTGAATATATTTCTAAGGTTTTGTTTTCGATGGTATTGACATGTTCACTTCTAATGGTATATAGATCTAGGATTTATACTATGGATTTGAATAAATTGCTTAATAAACTTTTTTTCTCTCCTCCCCCTCCGTGCCCACCCCTGACATAGTCATGCTACTGACCTTAATTAAAATCCAACTCATAATGATTCAGTTATCTCAAATTCAGTCATACAAGTTTGAATGGTGTCAATAAGTAACAGAAAACTGTTTTCTGTCCACTATGGATACTTTGTTAGTATGTTTGATGTACTTGTTAGTCAATAATTTTGTGCAAGTAAAAACCCTACAGCTACTCCGTATGTTTCTTAACACGGAAAACCGGTCACGGAAAACCGGTCACGGAAAACCGGTCACGGAAAACCGATCTCGGAGAATTTATACAGATAAACATGCCACTCATTGTTTCCATACAATAGACTCAGCATAAAGTGTGAATAACTTATTCGAATAGCTCAGAAAAACAAAAAGACATTTAATAATTTTTATGGCACTGGTGATAGTAAGATCTTGTGCAAATTCATTTCCTAGAATGGTGATCTGCAATTCTTGTGCGCTGGCTGTTGTCCACGCACTTCATGCAAGTCTTTCTACTTACTCCCTCCCACCTAGACAAAAAAATCATGGCGACGCCTCTGTGCAGTAGCTACGTTTTCTAGAACTTCATTGGAAGCCACAATAAAATGTTATCAAAAATTTCAACAATTGAATAATTTGACCGCATCCCCTACCATCGGAGATCAAAGAACACACCTATAAAATTTTTTATATGTGTTTATGCTTGAAAAGATGAACAAATTACGTATTTTGTGCAGGGAAATTCAAATTTAGTCATTTATGCTTTTAGTGTCAGTAATGTATTAGTTAACATGTGTGTAAAAGGATTTCTACGATCTAAGATGGCGTTGATATATAACAAATATCACACTGTTGATAATGTGTCAAGCAAAGAGATCAAAGATCCAACCATCATTTGGTATTC
This sequence comes from Alatinidae sp. Z8VKAUB7J3, assembly GCA_010016025.2. Taxonomy (NCBI): domain Eukaryota; kingdom Metazoa; phylum Cnidaria; class Cubozoa; order Carybdeida; family Alatinidae; species Alatinidae sp. Z8VKAUB7J3. The sequence continues at coordinate 53,632,520 of JAAAKM020721499.1, forward strand.
ATCATTCACAACACAACGAAATTCGACGATAACCTGTAGTGATACCTAACCAACTACTTAAGCAACTCCAGGCCTGATTTTGGAAAATTGCTAAGCAACTCCAGGCCTGACCCGGAAATTGGAGTTGCTTATGAAATAATTGTGTAGTCGCTGGATTTCTAGTGAGAATCCAAGACAACTTACGGCAAATAGTGGTTAATACCGAAAGTAGTCTCTGAAGCATGATAAAACCTCGGCACGTCATGTGAAGCCGTCACATGTAGCAGCATTTGAAGAATGGTTACCTGTCAATAAGATGAACAACAAGTCTGTTTTTTAACTCGCATCTCATGTGCAACAATTAATCGCAGAGAAAGAAGGAAGTTCCTATTCATAACATTCTATTTGCACAACAGAGCGGCAGCCAAATTCTTTACAATGTTGGGGCAATACTAGCTACACAATCTGACAGATTATTCCTTGCTTATCGGCTAGAAACCAAACATTTTTCTTGCCCAGTACTTTGCCTTGACAATTTGTAGTTTAATTAATTAGTTGAAACCGAAAAAAGTTTGCGTTGTAAAACCTGCAAACAGACTAACTAATAAATAAAGGGCAGCTAGGCGAAGGTCGACGCCCCTCAATTTGGCTATCGGTCTGGGAAGCAAGCCATGCAGCAGGCTAAACCGCCCTAGTAGGACAGCCTCTTGCGGATTTCCGTTTTACAAAATGAAATATAATATTTCAATAAAATCACAATAGTTACAAAAATGTGAAATAGGCCAGTACATCTAGGTTGAAATGATTTGATTATGACAAACAAAAATAAAATGATTGAAATGTTCTATTCCATATAAAAGAAGATCTATTAGGTAATAAATTGATATGCAAAGGAATGCAAAAATTCCCGGAACGATTTTGCTTGTTCAGCTAATGTACCAATAGCACCCATGCTCAAGTTTACAAATTTGGTAGAACACGACGACTTCAGTCGCGTACAGCGTTCTTGGTACTTTTCGCGTTTCCTGTTGGCGTTAACTAAGAGATTACTTTCATAACCAACTGTAAGTTCGAGAATGTACAAATTGTTACCCTTGCGTATTAGCATGTCTGTCCTTTCGTGGTCTCCAGTAATTATGCAAGGCGACCTGTAACCAGGGGTGTCTGCATAGACATCTAAATCACCCTTGAAGTGCAAAAACTTGCAAAGGTTCAGAAGAATCATCGAACAGCATTCTTTACGTTAATGAACATATTTTTCCCTTCTGAATGTTGTCAGGTATTCTGAATCTAGTTGCTAATATTTAATCCGAATAACGTACCTCGTTATCCGATGCATGTAGCCTACAAGTGGAATGAAACATCTACGATCACCCGTTCCAGCGGTTGCAATAGCGAGACGGCCCCGTGAATATTATCTAATACTATCTAATACTAGAAGGTCCTCGTTAACGGATTTAAACATAAAATTCACCCCCAACTAGCAACCTCCTGTTAATACAATATGGGCATATGCAATCATAGCTGTCTTTAACAATACATATTGCAGAATTGATTGTATTACACAGAGGTTTGCTGAAGGCAACACTGCAAAAAGCAGTCGATCGTACCATGATAAGAGTGCCTTGAAAGGTTCTGAAAATAAAGTTTAGCTCAAGGCAACACCTGAAAGGCAGTATTTTGTCTGGTGACGTATTAGCAGCATCATAGTACACGCACACATTGACAGGTGTCAAATATATTGAAATCGTAAGATGTAAGTCGCTCAGGCAGATAAATAAAAGAATAAAAAGGGTGCAAAGGCTATCCAATACTTTTGCCTGGGCCGAAATACAATGAATTTTATAGATGTTATGTAAGCCAAGAAAGTATCTTGAATGGCGACCAGCGGGAAAGAGGCCATTGGGTCGTCCTAGAAGGAGATTGATTGAGGGAGTGGATGCGGCACTGGAGGGGCGAGGAGGAGGGGCACATCACTTGGCGAAGTTGAGGAGATCCGGAAATTTGACATGAAGGAGGAGTGGAGGGACCTTCTGAGGGCTTTGCCAGCTGACAAATGAAAATCTACCAGGCGGATTGGTGAGAAGTGAGAAGCACAACTTAGGCAAGGTGTACTAATGGGGTACAACAGCTAATACAATTGTCCATTGAGAGTCAAAATTCCAAAATTGAACAATGTCAAGTCTGTATACGATGCAACTCCTCCGTCGCCGTAGTACTGAAGAGATATCTGCACAGATAGAATGCAGCCGTGTGTGTTTGCGCTTTACACACACTACCCTCTAAGTATCCACTGCTTTGAATCTAATGACAAGCGCATGCAAGATGTTTGGTAGCCTTTTCAACTGCAGGTTTTATATCGGAGAGTCCACTCCTAGACTATTCCTACTACAGGACAGCTACAAGTCAGCAGTGGGCTTCTGTTGAGGTTACCCTCCACTACATGGGTTGCTTTCACTGCAGCTTATGGATCCCATCTATCCGAAAGGACCACTTTACAATCAAGCTAAGAAAGGTTTAGTAACTACACAGTTAGACAGCTTGAAACACTTACAGGGGATTAAGTGGGGCTAGTATACTTACAGAAGGATTAGAAAGAGTAGTTCTTGAATCAACTTCAATTAATTATGCTCCACCCAAGCAGAAGTATCTTAGGAACGATGAAGCTGTAGAGATCTTTGAACCCTGCCAATAATAATCTCAGCTGAGACCACTTATAAGTAGTTAAAAGCCTGACAAAACAGTTAAATCTGTGTATCATAGGTTTATGTACCATAAATTAAAATGCAGATGTGTGTCCAGGCGTAACGTTAGTTGTTTATTCGACCCAAAACTTGTTGCATGTAATCCAAAGAGACAATGCATTTTGAAATTAATGAGCAATTATGCATCACGCGTTGTTTAGTGCTGCTGTAGTTGCCCCTCAAGTAAAACGATGCAAACTTGGATGTGTGAATTGAGTGTGCTAGGTAATTCTTTTGCGTTTGAACGAGTTGAAAGGCAGAACAGCGCAACATGTATCAACTGCAAGGATAGTATAATATCGGCTTTTACCTAGTGTTGTATATTGTATGAACCCATTGTAATTAAGCGGGGAATCTAAACAAAGAGCTCTAGCATTAGATCGTCGTGTCCTACTGCAATTTCATACTGCAATACTCACACTGCAAATGCTCACACTGCAAATGGTCTCAATTTAAATGCTCACGCGACAGACTTTCAGTCTAAAAATGCTCACACTACAATTTCTCACGCTTCAAATGCTCACGCTTCAAATGTTTCCACTTTAATTTCATGCTGCAAGTGTTCACTTCACAAATGCTGGCATTATAACTAACACAAGGAATGTTCAGACTAAAAGTGCTCACGCTACATATGCTCGCACTACAAATGCTCACAATATAAATGCTCACGCTACAAAAGTTCAGACTAAAAATGCTCACACAACAAATTGCGTACCTCGTGTCCTGAAGTAAACCCATGCAGACGTTCTTGTGACTTTGTATAACTGCTAATTCAAAACAGGTTTCGTTTTCATTATTACGGTCTCTAGTTCGAGCACCATTTTCCAACAACGAATTGATACAATCTAAATTTCCCCATTTTGCTGCAATATGAAGTGGCGTATCTCCAAAAATATTCTTGTTATGTACGGAAGCATTATAACTAAGTAAGATATTCAATATATCAACATATCCATATTTTGCTGCTATCATTAGCGGGGTCTCCATGCAATCATCAGGACAGTCAACTTCAGCTCCCAGTTTCAATAGGGTCGACTCTGACATTTGACGTGTTGTTAAATGTCTTTCGGAAGCCGTTTTCTTTCGATGCGTTATTGAATTGGATCTAATCACGAGAAGCCTGGTGACTGGCTACCATCTTATACGATCCGCTCCGGGTATGTGTTTTGGTCCGTTACCTAAAAATAAACTACCGTTATTTCATGGAAGTGCATGCGTCATTACCTATTCTTATACAAGGGCCTCTTAAACTTTGTTCCATCAAATTTACAAGTGTCAGACAGTGTTTTAAGAAAGAACCTAAGTAGTTTTTAGCAAGGGCCGACAGAAGTTACATGCGGTCTCGTTTCTAAATTTAGGCTGGTTTTGGGCTGGTTTTCAGGAAAATTTGTGCGGGAAAGAGAAAAAACACCTGGCAACCCTGTCCCCTTTCCTTATATAATGCGTACCTTCATTATGCTTACGTAATGTTTGATCATCAACAACTACCAGATAACGATAAATTAGCCAAGTCACAAAGTTACTGCATAAAATATTACATATCATACTCTGAAACCGCCCTTAACACAGGCGCCCCGTATGTTGGTTCATATATCCGTAACAATGAACTTTGTCTGATTAGCTTGTGTGCTATAACGGGAGGCAGTTTCTACGAGCATAACAGAAATTTGGTTTTGTAGGATTTGCCATACTTCCTTACTGTATTCAAAATTGCGGCCTCAGTTATAAACTTTCGAAACAGGGTCTTTGAATAACATAACAGGCATCATGTGGTTTCCTTCTGTAGGATTTTTGTTTTTGCCTGTACATCCGGACAATAATAATTTAATCAGTAAGTGCGACAATTCTCGTCATTCCAACACGAGGAACTTTTTACCCTTACCAAATTATCTCAACGGTTGAACATTGATTGACGTCTTTATCAAATCCTTGTTAAGAAGGATTGAAAGGGGGAAATTATAATATATTTTTTGAGAATCATGAATAGTCATGATCTTGAGTAGCCATGACCTCGACTAGTCGATGACGTCAACAAATCAATGACCTCAACTCATAGACATCCTAAGTGAAAGGATTGGAAACTCAAATCTCGGGAATTAGAAGTTGAGTTCTTCAATGTCAATGACATATGAATGGGGCATTAATCACAGTTGAAATATTTGTTGCAACATCCTATGGGCGTTTTGAAACAAAAGACACTTACTCTTTTTTCTTCAATTGGTGACCAAAAATGAAATTGGTTTTATTTAAAGCCCATTTTGATGAGTTTTGAGTTTTAAATGGTTATGTTTGATTCAAAGATATGTGTAATACATACCAGCTACTTCTCTCTGTAGTTCCAGCTTCGGCTGCAAACAAAATACAGAATTACGTCACTTTCATATTAGACGCTGAAAGTATAACACCGCAACTGGGGCAATGACATCGAAATGTTAGTTACTATTAAAAATTATCACCATGCATCACGTGGGGGGAACTCGAAGGTCAAAGGATAGTCTAAGTATTTTGTCACATAAATTTCGTTCGTAAGGTTGCGCTGTGCGACAAGTCAGACTATTTACAAGGCCAACTGAATAAACCAACGTGATCCAAAACATTTGCGTGGTGCAAACTGGTTTCCTGACATCACAGTTGTCAGCTTTCTTTAAAACGGGTAGATAATACAATGTATGTCATTAGCAGTTAACTAAATCACAACACTGGTACGGAAAGCTGCTGCCCTTCATCGCCAATGTTATTGTTCTCGTTTTGGTAGTGTCACGTGATTTCGAACTGGTACACCGTGTTCAGGAAATTCTCAGTGGCTGTCACATCAGAGAATACGAAATGTGATAGAGCAATGCCTGAGGAGAAATGTTGGTTTGATTGGGTGTAAAACAGTAGGAGATCATATTTTAGGACAAATAACAAGAAACTGTCGGCCGCTAAGATATTTTATTTTATCCCCACATTGAAGAACATTGCAAACTTTACCTCAGATACATTGACGATATTTTTATTATATGGACGGGGTCGAAATAGGACTTTATCACCTTCATCACAACTCTTAATGTTATACATGAATCAATAAAATCTGACTTTGAAATTTCATCCCAAGTGGTTAACTTTCTAGATACAACTGTATAATATGACGCGAGAAAAAATTAAAAACCCGATTATATACCAATTTTTATGTACCGATTATATATGTTCTGAGAAACATGAATACGACAAAAGTAGCAAAACACTTATTACCAATTTTGCACAAAGAGGATATTCGCCTATCTAAGTTGCGACAAGGTACTGGTAGCGATAGATCATTCATCAAATACCTTGAAGCATAGGGCTACCTTCTGTTTGTCATGCCTAAAGGCGACCTCAACATGGTATTACATGATAAATGTTTCTGAATTAGACGTTTATCACGTGCAGATACTAAACTAAAATTCGAACAAGCTGTTAAGCAAAATGCGAGTTCAACTAACATGAAATTGTTTTGATTGCGATTTCCGACTCAGGCTTCTTTAATGGCATCTAGAGTAATAAAATGTAGTCTTACTCTGCATGGCCCACCCGGGAACTGTTTTACTAAACTCCGTCGCTTAGAACAAAATGGTTCTCAGAGCTAAAAACCGTTTTGTTCTCCATGTGAATCAGAAGTGCCCTCGAGACCGTTTCTTTTTAGCCGGTTTTAAGGGAACAAAATTTTTTCTTCCATTAAAACATGTTTTCAAAAAACCACCCGCGGTATGCATTGTCTACGCACACCATGTGTTAATACTCTTGCGTCATGTGGCAATTACGATCGCTAGATTGTGTAATGTGATAATTTTGTTTGTTTGCATTTTACAAATTAGTTATTTGACTTGTTTGAGTAATCCTTGCTTTGACAATAGTCCTGCTGATTTCCACAATCACCCCTTCCAGTCATTCGTCAATATAGATCTGGCCCCTCGGTTGGATGGTACCAGTTGAACTTTTTTCATGTTAGATCGTCCTATGGCTAATGAACAATGGTCACTCCTGATGATAAAGCGACTGATTGCATAATTAGGTGATACGGTGTAGGAGGACACTTTTCTCTGTTATAAATCGCCTATGACTGTCGGCGTATGACTGCATCACTCATGCATCGTATAACGAGACATCACGGCCATCGTAATACATATTGTAAACCGAAGGATTGAGTAAGGGCCTCATGACCACCCTACTCCAGTAACGAAATTGAATGAGACCGCATTTTGATCAGGTCACAGGAGTCAACGAACAGTTTGAGATATAATGCTTTTAAAAATTACTCCTTCTATTTCCTCTTAAACGCCACTTTTAAAATCTTTGCAAATGGATCCAATGACAGTTCCTCTTCGCTTCTTGCTTTCCTTACAATAAATTAAGCCGCGTTTTAATAAGCCGTGCCATTAATTAAGCCGCGTATTTATTAGACCGCATTTTTGAAGGTGCGGCCTATTTAAGTACGCGGCTTAATTTGACGTATTAAGGTATGCTATTAAGCACAATGTGGAAGGTAGTCGTAGTCCCTTACATTCGCATTCTTTCTAATACACGTAGTACAGATGATATGTTATCGTAGGAGAGGGATAAGACATGGGCGTCGAAACAGTAGCATCTCAATAAGTGCCATTATTTAGAAATCCATGGATAAGATACGTTCCTGGGTAGCGAATTTTATCTATTTCGATCTTGAGCACCCCGTAACTGTTAAGGTGAGATAAAACAGATTTTATAGAAAGGATAGTAGGTGATTTTTTTGTCCTGGATCGTTCAAGTTTTCGTCGTAGCCGAACGACCTATTCTTACGTTTAGTTGATGCTATTCTGATAATTAAAGATGCACTGTACCAGAAACGGGAACAGAGCATTGAAACTACCCTAAATAAACAGAAAAACCACCAAACAGGCTAACTAATAAATAAAGGGCAGCTGGAGCGTCCAAAGGCGACGCCCCTCAACTTAGACTACCGCGCCGAGAAGCAAGCCATGAAGCAGGCTCAACTGCCCTAAGATCGGCACCACCGTTACGCGGGTGCTATCTATGAACAAGTTACTCGATCCAGTTTCTAAAAGAGATCAGCATTTACAACTCTAGTAACTGATTCTTAAACTATGCATTCTCTGGTGTCTATACGTCATTTATCTACAAGTTCAATTGCATCCCTACTTCACATCAACAATCATTGGAGAGATGCCTTGGAGTTGCAGCTATTCTGATACGGATGATTCTGCATGATACTGGCTCACACTCTAATACTGAACTTGCGCACTCCCTGTGTATAATGAAACCAACACCTGCTTCATGTTTCTTCGCTTTTCCACTCCACCAACCTTTGTTTCCTTTCTCAGTATTCACTTCACCACACCCTAGCCACCTCATTTCAGCCATACCGATGATGTTCCATTGATGTCGTTCCAATTCGTACTCGAGCTCATTTAACTTGCCAGAAGCACTGAGGGTTCTGACATTCCATGTTCCAATAGCAGTCTCTTGCTTTGCCAACACCTGCGCCATATGACTTGACCAAGGAAGGACTATCATCCTGTCCGTTTATCTGTCCAAAGCTCATTAAAAGTTAGCAAATATCATCATCCTTTCAAAATTTATATTTCAAGTCCTCACTTCTCGATGCCATTTATATTTATGCATTGTCTTGATAGGCGATCAGCATCAAGATATGTTAGACTCTGGCTCAGCTGCCAGAAACCAGTACACTGACTAGCGAAAGATGATGACCAGGGATGAGTTACGTGACAGTTCCATTCGGTCACTGAAGAGATTAATTTTAACAGCACAATAATTGCATAGAATCCAGAAAGCATTGGAGAAGTACAATCCAACTTTTGTTTACAAAAGACGTCTTCAACTTATCGCTTTTGGAATCCGAGGTTTTCTTGTCGGTATTCAATACAGCATTATAATTCCATCAGCATGGAAGTACCTTCATGCATTAGGAGCAGAAACGTGGCTTTACGGCCTTGTCATCAGTTCATTTACTGCTATTCCTCTGTTTTTGTCACCTCTAGTTGGAATGTTGTATGATAGAATGAAAAGGACTAAAGGAATCATGAGTGCGTTGAACGCAATGGACATCCTTGGAAATCTTATTTACTCGTTACCATACTCTCCATGGCTACCATCAAATGAGAGAACTCGACCACTTACAGACTTTCAAAACTTAGGGTAACTTCCTCTTTTAAATATGATAATAACAGCCATATATGTGCACTGAAAGCTGGATGTATTTTATCTTTAATAATTTTCGAGTCAAAGTAAATAATTCATTGTCATTCACGTCTGAGTAAACTATGAAATACATGCATCATACGGAACAACAACATGGACAGATTAATGGCCTTTCTGTTCCGTTAAAGTTAAGAAAAACGCGATAAAAGCAAATCTGGGGTACCCTATCCGTATTCTGTATCTAGATGATAATACAATTCGTAGCCTCATTATCGAGCAGCAACAGCAGCAACGCACAAAATGAAAAATACTTTTATGGTTGAATAAATTATCTCAGTCGAAGACGTTTTGGATTGGGTTCACAAAATGTCTAAGTTTTTATACATAAATCTTAAACAACAGTTGCTATTAGATATATTGTCACCTGCAAAACTTAAAATGTACCACTCATGATACATAAATATATCACACTTGGCCAAATCACAAATTTTCTTATGGTCAATGTGTATGAAGACCTTTTTGAAGTTGTTAGTTAGTCGGATCCGCTAATTTTTCTTTGCTTTCTTCCTTGGTTGTTCCATGTTGCTTACAGCTGACATCAGTTAGAGCGTGAGGCCAGTCAGAACCTGAGATCAGTCAGAACCTGGGATCAGTCAAAACCTGAGATCACTCAGAACCTGAGATCAGTCAGAACCTAAGATCAGTCAGAACGTGAGATCAGCCAGAACCTGCGATCACTCAGAACCTGAGATCAGTCAGAGCCTGAGATCAGTCAAAACCTGAGATCAGTCAAAACCTGAAATCAGTCAAAACCTGACATCAGTCAAAACCTGGCATCAGTTAGAGCCTGACATCAGTTAGAGCGTGAGGCCAGTCAGAACCTGAGATCAGTCAGAACCTGGGATCAGTCATTGGTGTTTGAGGATAATGAAGTGTTAAAGTGTAGAAGTCTTATTGGGTCACGCGTTCAAAGTGCCTAGGTTTTGTTGGCTCACAAGAGAAGGAAAATTAACGTTAGGTTCATACCTGGCCCGTAACTATCGGGCAGCGAGGCGGGGTGGAGGGACCATTGGACTAAGTCCACCTTATTTGTTACTAGTGTGATTAGGCTCAGATATTGATTATAAATCACGCCCCTCTTTACCATATATCATAAGACAAGTTACCTCACTTTGTGTATGTTTACCTCAGTGGTGGCTCGTATTAAGGGGCACGAGGGGCTTGGTCCCCCAGCATTAGCGTGACCGGCTAAGAAGACAAGAAGACAAGAAGACGCCAACTTCAAACCATACAGGTAGTTGAAGGTCCATGTAATGCAGGTTGACCAAAACAATGGCCAGAAATACGTCTGCAGTAGCGGTATAAACCACAACGGGTTTTGATAAGGGCTTAAAATGGAAAATAAAACGAAGCAAGAGGCATTTCTCACCACAAGTCACATAGACACATTTCTTTTATGTTATCTATATATAATATAGGTCCATATTCAGGTTACTAACTCTTTTATAACATTGTAAATGGATTACTGAATAAATAGCCCCCGCACACAAGGTTCTTGTACTATTCGAAACGAATATTTCCAAGTGTATTTACAGTTACGGTGTATCAGAGGTGTAAGGGCGAAGTCAAAAATTTGTGTACTAATTTTTGTACAGTATAATGGGTACTTGGCCTATAGGTGAATGTTGATGACTAGTATGATGAATCAGTAGGTGATATGAGTAGCTGTTACAGCCAACTTTATTTGGAAGTTAATAACTCTTTTTATTTCAAACTCTCTCTCCTGAACCCTCCCCAATCCCAAACAAATTTTTCAGTCTGTTTAACCTTTTTGACTGCGTTGCCCAAACTTCCCTCACTGTATTGAAGCGGTACTCTAGCATCTCAGAATACCATGATATGTTTAGGTTGGATTGCATGAGCACAATAAAACTGCTATAAGATAAAAAACTGTAATTTTGCGGTTTAAGAAGCACAATATTTGGCAATATTTGCCAAAATTAACAGCATTTGTCCAAATTTGCTCTAAATTCTGGAGCAGGTCTGGTACAGATAGTAAAATATGTTCTTCATTTAAATCAATTTCGAAAACTTAAAAGATAGGACAAACGTTTTTTATAGTCAAAAATGCTTGGAAATTTCCAATCATCGTCGAGAATGTGCAATAACTCAGTAACTAAGTGCAGTTTATTCTACACATTTTTATTTTCTCTGCCCCAGAGCTAACCGTAAAGTATCAATTAAGTGCCCGTGGTCAAACAAGGCGCCCCGTTTGGAAGAATTATTTGCCACAGGAGCCAAAATCCAAATAAGCACCGTGTCGGAATAAGCGCCCACCCCAAAAAACATTTTTTTAAAAAGTGCCCAGGGCGCTTAGCCGGAAATTTGAGGTATCTTTGCTGCATCTGTGGGTACTCTGAACACACATTGATTGCTGGTTGTGCTGACCTTCAATAATACAGGATGGTGGTTTGTTGGAGTGCATTGTCGCGTTGGTGCAAGGCACAGTCCTCACATGCCAAGCTAATCATGTGATGTGAACAAAGACTATCCTGATTGGCTGAGAAGCAACTGTGCGACGTTCCTTGATTTCGAAAAATGGTCTGATCTATTTCTAGAATGTCACAGAAGTGGCATGTCGCATTTGCCACGTGGCGTACCACTTCGGTGTGAAAGTTTTAATACTTTTGTATAGTTTCATGCCCATGTGACATGCCACGTGGCATGCCATGTCGCATATGCCACTTCGGTGTGTAAGCTCCCTAAGTGACTTGGTTTCTTGTTTTGGTTTGTACATGAAAAGGTACCAAATTAGGAAAGCAAGATTTGTTGGGAAAGTAGCAACCTTTGGCCAGGTTTCCCTGCTTTTGCTTGTCAACATTAAACCAAGGCAATGCCTGGTGCCTCTGCTAGTGCAGAATTAAATCCAGATGGACTGTCTGCCTATCTGTATGACCATCTTTTTTTTATTAGGGACTAGCTTCTATGGTTTGGGGTCTACAGATTTTCGAATGAGTGGTTGCCAGAGTAATGAAGTTATGACGAAGCAATATAAGGGCTTGTTCTCTGTGCAAGATGCCAAAACAGGGTGCTCTTTATTTTTGTCCAGACTGTTGAAACATCATGCCTAAAATTATAATGAAGTGGAATAGGGTTTAGGTGTTACATGGGGGACGCCCTACAATTTTACAATGACTCTCAAGGGAAGATTGGAAACTGTATTTATGATGTCTACAACACACATCAGACGCTGTATAAATGTTGTTTTTTCTCGGAAAAACAGTTGAAGGGCTGTGGCTCTCCTACACCCCTGATTTTGCCTCTCCTGCATCGATCAGTTGTAGCATATTTATGCAGCAGATAAAAACTTTTGAACAGCTATTATATGCTTTTTCTATCGGTATCAAGTCCATTCCTGTTGATAACATTTTGAGAATACAAGTTAGATACCGATTTACTCGACTGTCTAAAGTGGATAATCCTGGCATTCGGCCAGCTTTTAGATTAACTAACTTTATGCAAATCGCACGCATGCGCAGTGAAGCATTTCCTTCAGTTCTGCGGCTATTACAATTGAATCAATATAGCTAACAGTCTGTTCGAATTGACCTTCTATAAAGAACTATTCGAATTAACCATACCAACAGTCTATTAGAATAAACCATAATAACAATCTATTCGAAAAAAACCTTAGCAAAAGTCTATTCGAATTACCCTTAGCAACAGTCCATTCGAAATAATCTTACCAACAATTTATTCGAATTAACCATAATAACAGTTTAGGAACAATCTCATAAGACAGCGACGCAAAACAGAAATACAACGCATAATAAAACACAACAGGTCTGGAACACAACAAAAAAATACACACTTTTTGAAAAAGTTTAAAACGGATTAATTCAGCCAACGTAGTGTTCTCCGATAAGACTATGAATCAGTATGACTATATGTAAAAATTTTAGTGAATTCTTAGAAAAAGATTGTAACGTAATATCTACCTCAATTCTTTGATTTATGACTCATTCGGCTTGAGGTCGCGCTTCGCTTGACTTGAGCTCGCTTCGAGGGAACGGCGTACCCGCGTTCCCCGGTTTTCTACCATGGAACAATGATTCGCTGGCCATTAAGGAGAACACCATTGTGATATGAGATCTGCTCCTTGATCTGAAAGTAAGGAGACATATTGGGATGGATTTGAAGTTTAGGGGGCCATCCATGTTGGGTGTAGCGGATAACAAGTTGTAGATCAGCATCGTTTGCAGTTTCTTCTTGGAACTGTTGCCATCGACGTTCGCTGATCGTGAGAAACTGTAAGATTGAGTGGACATACATATTCATGTCACCATGGAGGATTTCTGGGGTTGAGTCTGGTAAGTGAGCACGACTTAATGCATCAGCTGTAACAAGGGTCTTACCAGGTTTTTCTTCCGTATTCGCGTATGACGTCCACTGTCCTCGAAAAAATAGTTTGATATCGTTATTTGGGGTCGTTGGCTTCTCTTCACCTCCGACTTTGCTTTTCACAAATTGATGTATCATTCGGTCAGCCAGCACTTATTAGTTATTGTTTGCCAAATTTCTTTTGATTATAATGATTTTCTGGTGAAATAGGTTCCAGTTTGAGCAAATTGTGTAAATATGTCTTAATTACCGCTTCCTTGTATTTAAATGGCCCACAAGAGTCATAATCAAGGCATCGTCCACTGTCCGCTTTCCTATACACCTTTGTTAGGTAGCTAAAGGTTGTTGATGTGGTAGCTTGATGACGGTCTGGCGAGGCCCACATCGACCCCGATCCCTACCGCTAGCGACACCATGACGAGGGTCGTCGGTGGTCCCGCTTCCTTCTTCTGTATCTGTCTGAACCATAGGAAAGTTGTTGAGGCAGAGGTTTTTTACGGCCGAATGCCCTTTCTGACACCAATGCCCTGTTTATTGGGCGGCACTAGACGATTGCCTTTTTAGGCTTACGGCCTCGTCGGACCGGGTTTGTATGGAGGTCCTACTCGTAGCCCCTGTCTCAAGAGACAGTACCTGCGGGACAACAGGTGTCTGGGTTGATCTATAAAACACCCAGTGACGGAAGTCAAAGCTAGTCCTACAAGGTTTTAAAGGTCAACGAACTCGACTTTGAAATTTACTTTCGGTTGAGTCAATGACATTAAAAGTCACCAGACGTTTTTGGAAAGAACTGAGTATCTGTGAAGTTCTACCGCTCTTAAGGCAGGGTGAAATAGCTTGAGAAAATAACTGATAGTTGTTTAAACTTTTTAAAATTGAAACCGTATCACATTGTAGTTCTACGCCCGCTAGGTTTGTTTGTATCTCCCAAGGATCTCCATTTCATACCACTCTCATAGAAATGGAAGATCTCCATTGGGAGCTAATGTGGTTACTAGAGAAATAGAAGTACGTTAAAATTGGAAGGCACCTAGCTCAGTTGGCTCAAAATATCATTAATTCCTGCTTAGGAAAGATCAGAAGGTTCCGATATTCCGAACGTTAAGTCTATCATGTGCTCACATTTTGCATTCTTTGTAACTGTTTTTTTGTGTTCTGGTGATAATCAGCCGAAAATAATCTTCCCACTGCACATCATGAGTTGTTTATTAGAATAGGAAGTTGTCGTAAATATAAAAGACGGGCCTGTGAAAATGAATTAAGCAAAATCCAATAATTGCAAAGTTACTATTATTCCATGTGCTTGTTTACAAGACATTTCACTGTTGTGCAATCAATAGCCTAATACCTTCCTTGTTTTGGCTGTTAAAGTCATTGTACTTTAGAATTTACATTGAGCCATTAACTAATTTCACTTTAGACATGAGCTATAAGTCTAACTGGTTTTGCCTCCTTGTATTCTTTACCTGTGCAGATGTTCAAAGCCCTATAATTGTATTGCAGACATCATTTGCATCTTTCATTTTTATATTGTTTATTGTAATTTCTTATCTCTTTCAGATACAATTGTTCCCATTCTTGGTATGCACATAAGAATTCATAAAGCTACAGGCTTAACATTATCACAGCAACTCAGAGAAGTACAGAAGGACTAAGGAAGATCGGGTTCAAGGCATTCAAAAACATGACCCACGATAAGAAAAAATGTGCAGTAGTAGCCCAAGTAAGAAAAATAAGGAGAGCTGCCGCTACCTTCATCTGATGCAAAGTAGTAACCAAGGACAGTGTCTTTCTCGATAAGACAAGGTAGTTGAATGACAAATCAAGTGGAGCAACCTCTAGGTCAAGGGTCCTGCTAGAATTAGTTTTCTCATAAGATCAGTATATGACATGCTCCCTAGTCCTGCTAATTTAGTTAGGTAGAAGCAAGCAGAGTATTATTATCAAATTAAACGTACAATGTAAATCATGTTAATACATAAGGCATTTTCCTCCTTTAGTGGGAAGAGAGCTTATTTGATGATGAGTGCAAGTTGCGGCATAAGAACGTCAAGAAGGTTGGTGTTTTTTATCATATTTCCAAATTCGTTGTGTAGCTTGCTCTCGCTTGTATAAATTCAGTTTTCGTCTACTTTTTTGTTATCAAATATTCCAAGGCAGTCATCAAGGGGTGAAGACCAAGTTACTTGTTCATTTGCTAAAATTCTGTATTGATTTAAGATAAGCACGAAGCCACGAGAGAGCATAGCCCCACTATTAACACTGGCGGCACCCAGTGGACCCGGGGATTTCAACTGCCACTTATTACCAAGTAATGTCTCTCTCTAGCAAAGGCAAAAGTGTAAATAATGAAACAAGAACAAGAAAAGAAAAGGACACTCCTATGTCATTTTTAATTGTCAAAAGAGGTAAAATATTCACTGAGTGTTGAATAGAATATGATAAAAATCTTTTTTGTTATCTCTAAGCCCCTCCACTTCCCCATTTTTGATTTAATGGCTCTGCCCCTTATTTACTTGTGTTATTCGTTTTTGCATTACGATATTTAAAACCATTAGAAAGCCTCCCTCCCAGAGATAATCTATCGAAACTTGAGAACAATATCTTGAGCAAGTGTCGAGAAACGTTTGAATCGTCTCTATCAGAACCCTATTATTTGAACTCGGTTCATCATTTTATGAACCGTGTTTCCTTAGGGACTCTGCAGACTCAAACAACCGTAACTTGCAACTCTCTTGTTCTGGAAATTATAGACCCTCTCTAATTATAGACGCCCCGTTTTGGTGCCCTCAATTAATTATAGACGGGTTTATAATTAGAGGAAATACGGTACTCTATTTATTTAAGCGTGAAATTCTTCCTGTGTATATCTCTGATTCCATTTTCCCATTAAAAACTCAGTTGTATCGTCTCCTTCTAGCATTCTTTGACGCGAAAGTTGATCACGAATGTCTATTCGCCTGACCACTGATTTCCTCTGAAATTGAGCTTTTAAAGTGCTCCGTACGTCAAGTGCGGTCTGGCAATTCCTTATATGAACCAGTTTGTCAGTAACATGCATACAGATAATAGCTCTCGCTTCGCCATCTTTATCTTCAAAATGTGCTGTTTCGATCTCGTCAGCATCATCTCTTAACCGCATACAACCAGAGGCATATCCAAATAACTTCTTTGCTGTTAAAAGCATTTCCATACGAAATTTCCACGTACGTCTACACGGCAGGTCTTGGGTCAAATGAAGATCTAACCAGGGTTTCTCAATCAAAGGAAGTACATTAACTCCCCCAGAGGTATCAAAAGTTCTAAGTACCCCTTGGAGATTTGGGACTGTCTCTGTTTTTATCGATATTAAGCATGTACAGCACGAAATAAACACTCATCAAAGTCCTAATTTGCTTACCTGGTGTAAACGAAAATACGAGCACTTTGGCAGAATATTAAGACAATGTGTGATTTGCCCTTTTGTTCGGTTTTACCATTTTCATGTAAAAAAATAATATAACACAGTATTAGCTGTTTGACCCCCTAATAAGGAAGCCTCGAGTTACACCGTGCCCAAAATTTACCAGATACGTTGTGGTACCCCCTTCCCCGAATTCCAACAACCTGTACGTTTCTTCCACCGCTTTCTCTTCCTTCTCCTTATGGCCTGAATACTTTCCGGTCAAGCATTAACTTATTCCTATAATCGTAGCCCTCACTTTACTCTATCTTCATTAGGAAACAGAAAGTGCCTTTCTGCTCCGTTTGTGGCTTGTAGATTTAAAAATATCTCTTCGCACTTCACTATTTCCTCTGACGTAGACGCACGTCCCGTCAAAGCCATGCATATTTTCCGCAAATGCATCTTACTACTATTAATAATTCACTAAATGTATTCAATGTATTGAACAGTAAATTAACAGTAGTCCAGACTTGCACCTCTGTACACTTTTTTAAACTTCAGTACTAAATAATCGTTTTACTACCTATGTCTATAGCAGGAATAAATTCTTGTACTGCTCCTACTGATTTTGGTCTTTTCCCCTTACTTATGTATGTCACGTGCGCAGCATCATGACCGTGCAAGCCACATAAACGCCGGTAACATTTGCACATCCGACGGCCATACCAATGTATCAGTTAGGTGTGTTTCAACATGACATGACGGGGAAAACTTCATATTCATTGCCATCGGTCATTACCATATGTACAAAAAATATATGAAAAATATACCCCCTCCAACCCAAAAAAGGAGACATTTTTTGCCTCATAAAGGGTAGCTAAGCAAGAAAAACTAAGTTCATTCTCAGATTCAATGCCCCAAAATTAGCTTAAACAGATGTTTGGAGTCCCGACACCATTTCAAAAGTTTTTTTGTTGACTAGTGTTATTATTATCGTCACTTCCTGTTGCACCCAAAACAATCATCATCATCATCATAATATCCACGACAATTAATTATATCTTGAATGAATAAGAAAGAAGACCAATACATACTGTTCTCAGATTTATGGAAGACAGAGACCAATGGCGCAATATTGTGAAGGCATGCTCGACTGCGGTCGAGTAAAGTAAAGTAAAATAAGTAGCAGAATGGTATGCTCCCCAATTACACGACATGCTATTGATACGACAACAACAACTACCACAACCACCACAATCACCACTGCTACTGCTACTGCTACTGCTACTGCTACTGCTACTGCTACTGCTACTGCTACTGCTACTGCTACTGCGACGACAACAACAACTATTACTACAACTACTACCATACTGCTACTACTAGCGGTGGTGATTGTGGTGATAGTAGTAGTAGTTGTTGAAAGATTGATGAAGTGCTATTTTTGAATGTATTGCATTCTCTCTGAGTAACTTTTGGAGAACAATGTTTGGATTAAATGGGTATAAGCCACACTTGCAAAACCTACTAAGTAAGTTTTCCTGGTTTTTACGTTTCAAGCACCATTTTCCCCAAGTTTGCATACAAGAGTTTTCAATAGCTTGTTGAAATTCTCTTTTGGAAGGGCACCATTTTGTTTAAGTCCTTGGGGTTACTTTTCCCCCAAAAATTCATAATGGCTGTAGAAAATCCATATTGGTGGGTGGCCAAAGTTACCCCAATGAGGAAAATCACTGGGGTAATTTATCTCAATTACTGAGGGACTTATATACATACCGATTACCTGAGCTGCTCGGTTGCTTAATTATATGTCACATTGCGTTCATCATTTATGGTTAAGACGTATTTTGTAAGTAACAAATAAATTGAATCATGTCAGATCTATACTCTATCAAGGACACATTCGTCTCTGTTCTTTTTTCTGTATATTCTCATCCAATAACGCACTTAAAATCCCAGGTAAATTGTATATCCAAACATTCCAAAACTCATAATATTCTACTACTCATTCCGTCATCTCTATGGTCTTTCTCTACTCACTGATCCTCAGGTAATATGCGCTGGCCACTGTACGCCAAGGCACCGGAGTTAAGGGCAAGGCCCTGCCCGTTTTCCTGGCTACTTTACTGGTCAGCAGCGATCACTATTTATATTGTTCTTCCCACAACTGGATTGCAGGTACCTCTAACGTTTTCATCTGGTTTGTACTTGGTCTTTTTCTGCCCATTTGGAACTTACAAAGCCTTTCGCCTGTATTCTGACTTTTGGTATTCAAAGTTGCAAATTGCTTGGATTATTGTGGATTTCAAACAATTCATATTACATTTGTTATTTTGGCAAAGACTTTATTTGCAATTTCTTCTTGTGCTCTTCATATCAATCTCGTCGAGATGATCGCGCGATCAGCGTAGGATGAGAGCAGGATTGGCTTAAGCTACCCCTATGAATACAGGCCTAGAGTAGTAGTTTCTTACAGAGCAACTTAGCCTTACCTAGCACGGGCTTTTGATGACTGAAGCGGGGGGGAGGGGGATGGCTGCTAGGGCTGCGGCTGTTTTAACATGTATAACTGCTATAAAACTAATAAATAGTTTGGGACGTTTGACATTGAATTTAAGCGCTTTTATTGCAAACTTTTTAGTGAAATATGTGTTTTTATTAGTGTGATAAGGTAAGGTAGTTAAGTAAAGAATGTTTAAATGACACATTACATCTGTCCCTTCACTTATCAGTCGCAATAAAAAACATTACTATGTCGGACAATGTTTAGCTGACACTTGGAAAAATATAGATTATATTTTGGAAAACATCGCTACTTTAAAGAGTTGTCGTTGGGTGACCAGGTTTTGGATACAGAGATATGGGGAATGCGAGTTTACAATGGATGAGATGCTCTCGCGATGGGCAAGCGTGCTTTGTGATACTATCGCGATTTGAATCATCTTCAGCAACAGCTACTTTTAGTTGTGTACTTGTGAAATTGTTATGTTGGGCTCGACTGTTATTAAAACAGCGTACTACGGTAAAAATCGTAGAGAATTCGTTTCCAAAAATCCCAGTTTATTTACACCAGTTACGTTCCAGGTAGGTCTATAGTTGCGTTCCCATGTTCTAGTCGGGCGATTGTAGAAAAGGACCTAATCCTACGATATCAAATACATTTTGAACTTCTTTGACTCTCCTTTCTTGCGCATATAGCCTTCGCAACTTGCGGCATTCATTGCTTCCATAAGTCTTCCACGAAACTCCGTAACTAAACACAGCCCTCTCTTCCCTTCAACCTTTTCGTTTCGATTAAATTATCCTAACAGTGTACAGATATTTATTTTATCAATGGGGAAAGTAATATTGTCGGGTCCAAAACTCGATAGGCTTAAAGTTAAAGACTAATTTCACGAGAGGTCATAATGAATGATATTGTTTTCAGCATGTGGAGATAAGGATTTCATTATTTCTCGAATTTGAAATAACCATTGATGTGAATATGGTTAGTCTGAGAATTTAAGTTATATATAAGTACAGTGCTGAACTCAAAAGTGAGATTTTTGCTGTTCATGCGGAATCAAATACTTAAATTGAATAGTTCATTGTCATTATCTAAAGGAGCTGAATTGCAGCGATCAGGAACTAAACTTTTTCTGAAGAAGATTTAGAGTGTTACCCATGCAATTTCTAATTATGCAACGTCACATGATTTGCGCGCTGAATCGATGCTGACACGGAACTTTACTAGGGGTATGCGTATAACTAATTATATATTCCTAGCACACCCCCAATGTTGGGAAGTATGAGCAACAATTAAATACACAATACAAAATAACAATGAAGCAGTAAACAATGTTATTTATCAATTAAGAGTACAACCTTGTAATTTTACAATACTGTGCAGTCGCATTGATGACACTAACTCTAAAGGATATAATAATTGTAAGGGACGCTTGATGTAAGAGACCCTATGCTTTGCATTGCTAACAATACTCATATTCTCGATAATTAGAGAACTATAGATTGGTAAAGGGCTTATTTCGGAACTCTTTCTTTTACATTAATAGCGGCTCAGGTATCAATATGAAAACCAATAATTCCTTTTATAACTTTAGATAACAGGCTTTCGAGACAAGGAAAATAACATATATGCATTTTTAAATGATATATATCAAAAACATTTAAGTATTTCTATGAAACGTTATGAATTCGCGATGGTCATTGTGTGATTAGAAAAAATTATGGGCTGTTGAGTTATGGAAAACCATCGGCGCATCTTGTATTAGTAATGTGTTATGGTACAAGTTATTTGATAGACTGTTTGATATCCTCAATTCTCACAATCCTTTTGCAAAAGGCTTTAAATCGCCACTTCGTGTAGGGAACAAGAATGCGTGGGATCCATTTTTAGATGACTGCTACAATTATATATCAGGGCTCAAAGGTACTCATGACAAATTTATGCATAGAACGAAGAGGAAAACTGCTTTTGTTGGTTTTCTAGTGTGTATAAAAAGTGTGAAAGGCCTGTTCTTTGACCTCGTTGAGATGGAAGGGGCTCCAATGAAATACCTCTTGACTTACAAACTAAGCCAAGATCACCTTGAGCTTTTTTTTGGTGCAATAATATTCGCCAAACATTAACTCCTAAAAGGAAACAAGCACCTCGGGTTTCAAAAAACCAAAAACACCAGTAAGCAATGTAACTCTGCCATAGGGCAGCCTTTGCTTGAGAACCCAGACAGTGCCAAAGTGTACACGGACGATTGCTTTCGTATCATAGGGAAGGCCAGGTCTGAATTTCATTTGGCCGCACTGCAGTCAGTCCAGATAAAAGCAAGAAAACCTTGGCCATGCAAACAGAAATACTTTGTTTTCTCATTAGGCCTATTCGGTTAACCCAGCTGTACTGGACACTGATTGCTCCGAAGACACAAAACATTCAGAGAGCAGAGGAGGGGCGCCTTATACTTCCTTGTCTTGATTTCGATAGGAAGAGCAGAGGAGGGAAGCCTTATACTCCGTTGTCTTGATTTGGATAGAAAGAGCAGAGGAGGGGAGCCTTATACTCCCTTGTCTTGCTTTCGATAGGAAGAGCAGAGGGGGGAGCCTTATACTCCCTTGTCTTGACTTGGATAGAAAGAGCAGAGACGGGGAGCCCTATACTTCCTATCAAATTATCATCAATAAGTGATATAGAAAATATGTCAACTCCATCATTTGATACTATTTAACCTTCAATGGGCTTTGGACAGTTTGAGGGGCTTGAAGGCCTAAACCTCCAAGATGCTTGGTCGTTAGTGCTAAACCATTTTTACTTGAAAGCCTAAACCTCCAAGGTGTTTGGTCTTTAGTGCTAAAGCAGTTTTTTAAAAGGCCTTAACCCCTCAGATACGTTTTCTTTAGTGCTAAAACAGTTTTATATGAAGGCCTAAACCTCTAAGGTGCTTGGTCTTTAGCTCCGAATCAATTATATTGGAAAGCCTAAACCTGTAAGGAGCCTGGTTTTTAGTGCTGAAACAGCTTTATTTGAAAGCCTAAACCTCCAGGATGCTTGGTCTTTAGTGCTGAAATAGTTTTAGTTCTTGCCCCATCATTCGCGCTTGCCACTTCTGATAAAGAACGGCCTTCATACATTCTAAAAATAAATAGGAAAGATTAGGTACGAGACTTTTCAAGTATGCCAGGGCCGCTCGAGAAACTCAGCGGGGTGAGGGGTCAGCTGAAGTGATTCAAGCTTAAAGTGTAAATAAAGTAACCAGTTTCGAGGTGAGCCAGGCCTATGACACAATGTGAAGTCACTCAATATTCTCTGGGTACTAATGTCCTATACGTGTAGACGATTAATAGTGAAATGAAATAACTGAATTTTACAATGTGCCTACTGAGGAAATTGAGCATATACAGCTAACTGTTAACATCTATAGATGATGATGAATCATTCGAAGCTATGTTTTAGAAGTCAGTATCAAAATGGGTCACCAACTTTCAAATATTAACTAGGGGAGAGACCTTAGAGACTATTTAGGCAGCTCACGCTTACCGCGCTTGCAAAGTTGACTTTAACAGCCAATGTGGCAACCCCATGTGAAAATTTTTAGACCCGCCCCTGAAACAGAGAAGCAAAGGATCCATACATGACTATAAATAAAAGGCTGATAATTATTCGAAATTAAACTGTAGTGCTAGGCATAGCGCCATTTGACTACGTCTTTTTCTTCGTTGAACTCTATTAATCCCCTTTAGCAGGGAAAATTCTTAATAGCGCTTTAATTCAAATGAATGCTTTGTTTTCACCTAAGCCCCTCCCCCATCAATAACAAAAATCACACTGTCTGCTTAAATTTTAAACATTTCCCACCATTTAAAGAGTACCTCGGTATCATTTACTTAAATAGTATATGTACTCTGGAGTGCCGAATAAAGTTAATAAACGGGGGATCTGAACTCCAGTCTCAGTTTCCTGAAAGTTTCAAATATGGATGACACACATCAGGACAAAAACCGTACTAATTGACTAATTAGTAACTGTTTCAGGGTCACTACCTCAGAAACCCATTATACAAAAGTCTAAATCATGTGTTCTATAGCTTGATGCAAGGGATATGCAAAGGTAACTGTTGAAAACTGTGTTTTGTTCCTGTATGATGACATGACAACCCCCGATTCACACCTTCATATTTGTATTCCGAATATAGGACAAGTTAAACGTTTTTATCGATTAGTTTTAATAGATGCTTGATCTTGATCATGAACAGAGAATCTAAGTTTCCTTATTCCGTGCAACTCTAACGTTTTTATCAGGTTATGGGTCCAGGACAAATTGTAGCATATCTGAATAGTATCGATAAGTTTTAGGTTGGACTCCCTGATTTTGACCAATAAGTGTTCGCCAGAGCCGTATTAATTGACCGGAAAGACCCAATGGCAAAACAAACTCTTTTTGGCTGCAAGGTTTCCGTAACTTTTTATCGATCAATTCAAGAGCATTTAATTATAAATGAGCAGACCAAGGGTTCTCTATTATGCTGAAGCAATACACCTGCGTTCATTGCAGTACCGTCTGTGCTTTCAAGCAATTCTGACCTAAGGCACATTTTTTAAGAAATCTTGGAGCTCAGTATTTGATGATAGTAGTCGCAAATAGAGGTTAAACTGTTAGATCGTACCAATCAAGCGTATTGGACAATACTGATTCAGACGTGATTGCACAAAAATATAATAACTGACACAACTTAAAGTGTACCTCCAGTGGTTAAAATTTTTTGATATTTTGTTCAACATGCTTGACTGATATGCCTCTGCCCATTCGTTCTGTCTTATGTTGTCCGTATTTTCTGTAAAAGGCTGTGTCGTTAGAATTGCCGATCTGGGCGCCAACATGAGTGCCTAGTTTTGACGTTTGCCTTTGCCGTGTGAATCAAAAGGAGAGCCTTGAGAACACGCTTCATTGTTCTCAGAAGAAAGCCAGCGCGCATAAATCTGCTGTGCAAACAGTGTTTAAGAAATACCTCTAGAGTAAATTTCAGTCTGGGATGAATTTCAGCCGCCATCCTTGGTGTGCAGTATTTAAAACTTTTTGCCCCACATATTGTCTAACTTTCAAGTTAGCGATTAATAAAATGTTTCTATGCAAAGATAAATATCTTGGGCCCAATTCTGTCAATTTATCCAGTACTTTGAATATTAACTTCGGTTAATTCTTTACAATGTACTTAAGACACTTGACAGAACGCGATAGTTGTCCAAAAAGCTCCTAACTGACTTGTAAGCCGTTACTCAAAAACTCGTCTGTGTCCTTATCAAAAGTCCTGTTGGTTACAGAGAGATCACTTTTGGTAGGTATTTTCATGATGCTTGACATCTTCGTGTTGGGGTGATACCGTGATCCTTTCAAAGGTGAAAAATGACTGTTCTATACTCAATTTCGGTCCTGCGCGTAGCAAAAGCCCAAGGGTTGTGAATAAATAAGAATGTCAAAAGATACAAAATCTTAATTGTCTTTTGGAATGAAAACAAAACGATCTTTATGACAATTTCTCTTTCAACTTGTTTCCTTTTTATATCGCTAGTTCCAAGAGCAGGGACATAATGTGATAACAGTATAAAGAGTTACCAGCTGAGAATAAAGATGCTATACATTAGGCCTACTGGTTATATAGGCCTACTTAAAGTTGAAACACAACCTGCAGTGCTATAGCACTATGGTCCTACGGGTAATATCAGGTAGTGTGGCTCCATCATTAGTTACCTTTAGTACTATACTTGATCCAGAAAGTCAAATGGGGAAAGAGATCGAGGGCCACAGTTTTGTTGTAAAGTGTCTAGTCTATACCTAGGACGAAATAAATCTCTCTAAGACAGTGCAGAGGTATGGGCACCCATTAATTTGGTGTTCATAGCCAAGTAACTGCTTCTATTTTCGGCTTAACATTAGTAACTGCATTGCACAGTTTCTGTTAACAAATTCTAAATACCTAAATCCTCCTGGTGTTTATGCTCTTGAACTCTCGGCGAGATGTAAAATTATTCCTTCCTCCTTTCTCAGCGACCAGGAAAAGTTTAATTGAAAACTTCGATGCTACCATCAGCTAATGTTTTTGACGATTCATTCACGATGTACAGACGCGGCAAACTGTTACGAAATCTTTTCTGAATACACAGATAAACATTCTTAGAAATGAGATCCCTGTGTGTATTGTTTTTGTCTCATGGTTCAATGGCAAACAGCAGATTGGAACTAACATTATTAATGCCAAACAACAGCTATGCTGAGTATCTCGACTTATAAGCTGTTATAGACCATTTTGTGAGCTTTATCATAAGCCATGTGCGTTATAAAGAACTCTTGAGCATTTAAGGTCGAATACATATGTTTAAATTGTTAAAGGAGTACACGTGTCTACAAAT
Organism: Alatinidae sp. Z8VKAUB7J3; assembly: GCA_010016025.2. NCBI lineage: Eukaryota > Metazoa > Cnidaria > Cubozoa > Carybdeida > Alatinidae > Alatinidae sp. Z8VKAUB7J3. The sequence continues at coordinate 53,658,098 of JAAAKM020721499.1, forward strand.
TCTGTATGAATCATCCATTCAAGGTGTCATACTGAAGGTGGAAAGTTAAAATTCGCCCGTTTCTTTGGCGTTAATTGTTAGAAAATATGATATTTGAAATAATTATCAATGTTTACACATAGACAAACATATAGGGCATTCATCAAGAATACACTTTTGAAGGTATTGTAAATATGACGAGGTTAGGTCTCACACTGACCTGGACAAAAGACCGGAAGAACCAAGCGTCCTTGAGTCTGAAGTACGATAGGCTTTAAACAAGCTGAAAGAAGGCAAAGCTTTAGGTTGCGATGGAATCCTAGGTGAAGCTATAAAAGTGGGAGGTTACATCATGACGAAAGAACTGAAGAAAGTGATTGACAAGATCAGGACAAAAGGAGTATGGCCTGATGAGTGGTTATGTCCGAGATCACAGCCCCGCCTGAAGTACCTGGTACACTGAAATGCCCCAAACACAGGAAAATCAGTCTGATTGATTAGACAATTAGACAATTAGTCATGGAGCTTGTCGCATGTGATGCATGTCTACAGAGTTTTGTGCGCTAAAGGCACTGACAACGCATAATTTACATTTGGCGCTCTCATGAGGGAGTCAGGAGGTGTGGTTGAACATCTGACACGATAGGTCAATACACATCACATCAATGACTAAGTACTCATTCAAGGGTAGATGTTGGTGGTTTAACGGCACTTACACATCCGAAAACTTTCAACAAGACGCAAATAATTCCGAATATTATCAGAAATATACCTGGCGTGCATTAGCTTGCACTCATTAATCTCCCTCTAGTCGATGAGAGATTTCATGAGACAAATGAAGTAATGGAATACATTATCATCAAGTTCCCTGTTGGTCAGTTGATAGACTATACGCGTCAATGCGTGGGTCACGTTTTCGAATTCCAATGGTAACCTATATCCATTTCTGTAACTTTTTTCAAAACTTCTCAGCAGAGGACCCTACTGGCGGACTTAAATTTGACCCCGCCTTTTTGCTAATTGCAGACATATTGTAGAAAGCAAAAGAATGACCTTCATAAGGTGCTATGGTAGGCTCCGGGACGGCAAGGAATGGATGTAGTATCTGTTGTCATTGATGACAGATGCTTTCCATAATCCGCGAGAGGCGGTCCTACTAGGTTGTATCATTCTGGAGCCCTGTGGTATTATTCAAACTAACATCTGGAAAAATTGATTCGAGTCGAGGGTTTACAGATCGGTAATCATCCAGTATCCTAGGGACCAAACCTTAGCAATGAGGTTGTTTATGGGAAACCTCAAGGCAATTAGGGCGCATTATTTTAAAGGCACGATGATAATTTACGCCAGGCAGAAGAAGAGTACAACATTTAATGTTCATCTTGTCATCATGGTTAGCAAATAACTGAGCTGCTTCTTGTGTTCCTGTGACAATTGCTCCTAATTGACCCTTCCCCAAGTCACTTCTTGATTGCAATGTTACATCTAGTAGCAAAGCTGCAGCTCGTGGTCTCTCAATCGTCTACACTTAAGGTTGAAAAGTGTTCTGTATTTCTAATATAAAGTAAATTTTCTGGTGCTTTATACTTTTCTTCAAAATTTGCGCATATTATCTCAAAGACGTTGGTTAAGAACAATAGGTAAATGCAGACGTAGCGATGTACACGACACAGCTTTCAGAACGAGATGGGCTGAGATAAGCAACACAAACCCTCATACTGCAAACAAACTTAAACAATTTCGTATCTTCAGCAAAGCTTTCTTTCTTGTGCATCCTTTACTACCTATGACCTTCCCTTAGAAAATATATCTGTGTGCGTAATACAGTATCAAAGTTGTTCGTTGATAAATGATAAAGGCAGTCTAAATTTGTTAATCCATAAGTGTACTTAGAGAGTTTTATCTTAAACTAGCACTGTGGTTGCTTGTTAATGTTTATCAGTGAGAAACGTCAATCGAGTATCAGAAAATGGTGGTCAGGTACTATATGGAAAAATATCACTGACTACTAATTTTCTGTTTTATATGTTACGTGGTATCCGATTAGCTACAATTTAACATGATACATGTGTGAAGGTAGTAAGAACAGCCCATCAGTCTTTCCTACATATATAACATCAAATCGTCTCAAACCGTCAGGTAAACATGACGAAACGATGGACTTCAGCAAATCGAACATTTTGACGATTTGACGACATGGTAAACCGTCTAGCCAATGAGCATCGACCAAAGCTTCAGTGTGGACCAATAGGATGGTCAGATGCCCAGACTGCAGTTCTCACAACTTCAGACAGTTTTACTGTGGATTCGAATGATCTCGATCTTGGCTTGAAGATTTCGATGGATATATTACGTGAAAATACAAGAATACCGCCAGCAAGAAGAATGAGAGTCACAAGAGAGACTAGTTTGCTAACTGGACCCTTTATAGATGTGAGTGTGTACACGGTTAAAAACTGTTCTACAAGCGTTGTAGTTTACATAGAGCATAACGTGAATTTCTTACCAAAACCAGACATGTGATGTTCGCTTTTGAGTTATGAATGAAGTAAGTTAAGCCCAGCATGGACAAGAAATCAAATCCTTGACTTCAGCGACTTTCACAAACTGTGTAGGCCTAGTAGTCAGGGAGAATTAGCCTGATTTTGGGGTGAACTGAGAATTAATTCTGATGTTAGGATGTTTAGTACCGTTAGAAGTGCAATTTTATGTAGATAAACATACTAAATGCCTAAATGTATCGGGTTTGGGCAAACACATATTATATAAGACAACAAAGACTGCAATATTAACAACATTATGCTCCTGTTCATTCTTGTGAATCTCATTCATTGCCTTGTGTCATGCTTATCCCGTCATCGAAGGGAAGTGCCAACAAATGAATCTCTTGCTCAGTTAAAGGTCTGGAGGTAATAGTATTTTTAACCAAAGATCTGTTTACGTCAGTATTTGAGATGAATTTTATGAACAGAGGAACTAGCAATGGGGGAAATGTCCTTAGGTCATCTTTGGAGTCACATCTTTAATTGATATTGTGAATGAGAAATACCCTTGAATTACATTGTCATTGCTGCTCCTTTCTATAGATATGTTGAACAGTTGCACCTATCCCATCACATGCCAATTGCCTATGACTAGGGGCAAAGAAATTCAAATGATGAATCAAATTGAAGTGTTTCCAGTTTTTCTATTCTGCTGCACAACCATAGGGAAAATGCTGATCCTTTCTGGTGCTAGCTGAAACTGTGTTCAAATATGCAACTGATTCCTCTAGAATTTTCCAGACGAAGCCTTAATCATATAAAACATCATCTGGGAAGAGGCAGACAGAGCAATATTTCACTTTACCACTGTTCAAATAAATGAAAACAGGACAAAAGGTTTACGTTTATGAATCAAACCCTTTTGATTACATTTCTAAACCTGAGAGTACTGTTACAACTGTTCATCATGCTAGGCTAATGCAATAAAGCGTTTGTTCTGTTTGTACTCTTTTGTGCTTAATTATAAGGGGAGTCAAATAAGCAGGGGGTGGATATTTTCTAGATTTTAATCAGATTGGGGGGTCATAATAAAATGATTTATGATGACAATTGCAAATAACCCTTAAAATGAGGCGGCGAAAATTAAAATGGTGTTGATATTTGCTTTTACACGTACATTTACTTTAAAATGAGATGAAAGTAACAATGACAACGTTGCTGACATTGACGATTTGATCCTAAAAAATGCTTAAAGATGTCCTTGCATTTCGGGTATTACTTCTTCGCCGATGTTTCATACCAGCCCCTCTGATAAGCAGTGGGTATTACTTCTTCGCCACCATTAGTTCCAAAATGAGTCCGCCTTCCAGTTGATCCAGCTTGTAAAGAAGACATGCTCGAGCATTTAGCTTATGATCTGGTTTACAACGTACGGTAAACACATGTGAAATTCTGCAGCAGAACACTCCAGATGTAAGACAGAAGTTGAAAAGCTGCTGATGTTCAAAAACATGTAAATACTTATTGTGAACTGGATAAAAACCATCCTTGACCCCCATTAAGAAGCACTGCTCTACCACACACAAAGTTTTAGTTGAATATTGAATTTTGATTTCTTTGGGTGAAAAGAGTGCCAAGAGAAAGGCGAGTAGACTAAACACAATTGTTAACGAGCTTTAGCAGAGTTCTTTCCCAATCTTTAGACAAACCTATTCATGTCTTTATAAACACCCTGGTCTAAGAACTGAATATAAACAATACGCAACTTGAAGAGACAACAAGAAACGTACGAAAATAGAGGGAGGAGAATTTATCTTTTGTTTACGTTTATGCAAGAGATGATTGTTGACAAAATAGGATTTGAGTCCACAAACATAGTCTCTCAATTAAATGCTAATGCTCTAAAACAGGACAAAACTATAAGGATAATGGGGTTGTGACACAGGAAGCTCTTACCTCAAGTGGTATCTCCTGCAATTGAAAGTCAAAATCCATGCTGAGTGTTAAATGCAAGAACCAAGCTTCTGGCCAGGGATCTGTACCCAAGATAAAAACTGTATATAAGTCATACTATATGAAGTGGTTACAAAACAAGTTTTCAATATAAGTATTGTTCACAGTGATACACTTTCTTCTTAGCAAATGCCATAATAAATTTGTGAAGATACCCAGTCAGCAGAAAATTGTCTTCTACACCCCAAAAGATAAAAGACATAATCAGATGCCTCAGACTGAAAAATGTCATGAATGTATACAAGTAAAGACGAACTATGTCTCATCTGTTGTATCACAGCCAGTAATTCGATAGGGAAGACAAGATATATCCACTGCTGTCTGTTTCTTCATGAATAAACTATAGTCTATTGCGCTGTGTCTTGAGAGAGGCCCTTTTGCTGTCATTATTTACTTGTCATCTTTTTCGTAATCCCACTTCTTGCTGCAACTTGCTAATGTTAGTTGCTACTGGACCTCAAGCCATAAATCTTATTGTAACAAAAACATATTGTACATTTTTATAGTGTTTAATCTGTTTTCATTCTTTTCTTGCAGTGTTTTGCTTCACACAGATGTGTCAAGATGCCTGTGTTGGTAGAGGGTATTGATTTTTTTTGCCGCAAATTCCAAGAATTCTAGTTGTTAATTCTAAAATTTAAGTGAATTGAGCATAAATGTTTCAGTTTGATTTTCATGGTAATGTTACTGTTTGCCTTTTGAAACAAGTTTAAAGGGTATACCTTATTACGTTATCTTCTTTAGTTTTGTCTGTTTGGCTGAAAATCAAACATTTGTGGTTTGCTAAGAAGATTTGGTTTGTTGCCTAGCAATGATTTACTAAATTTTTTGTATTTGAGTCTCCTTAGCCTTTTAATGTTTCAATTTATAGTAAGCGTGACAAAATGTTGAAATAAAACGAAACTTTTTAAGTAGTAGTTTCTTTACTAGCATGTCACTTTCCATGGGAATCACTGAGCTACCTCCAGAAAGTTTGTGCTTGCTAGTACTTTAACCCTCACCGCCGTAAGTACCTCTTAACGTGCTATGCCGGTATCATAAATTGTAACAACGAGCTAATAAATGGCAACATATACCAATCAAATGTAAATTGAACTGGCTGTAAGAGCTTCGCAGAATCCTTTGGTAGAATGCCACAACTACAGATGATCATGTGAGATTTATAACTAGAGGTGAGTTATTTAACCCGGTCGTTCTACTTTTGCTGTTCTTGACCTATTTGGAGCTATTCTGGAACATCCTAATCTGTTCTTCAACATTTGGAGATTTTCTCTATTTGTTTTGGACCATTTAGTGATGTCATTCTATGACTCTTTAAAGCGGTCGACTTCCTACGTTCGAATGCATGTAGTATCATTCTATAATCCTGTGTGAAAATACAGAGTTCTGTTCTCGTACAAACGCGAGCTAATCTTTTCCTACATTGACGCAAGTCTGAAGCTGAAAAACAGAATACAAGCATACTCCAAAAATGTTTACTAACAATCCCCAGGGGCTTCATATGAAACCCTAACTTGAAGCCAGATTGCCATATACTGGGAGGCAAACTGCAAAGATCCTTAACCTCATCTGTTTCTAGCAGCTTATCCACAAGTTTAATAAGAAACTGCTATTGTGCAGTGTGTCGACGATGGCTGAAAATTATGTCATGATTTTACACTATTTCACAAAATTGTAAAAACGACGCTCGAGCCTCATTTTCGTAGTCGCGTACACTCTCCCTATGCGGAGCAAGAACTGACATCTTGTTTTAATGTACTGTAGTACAGAGCAGCAATGACAATGTAATTCAAGGGTATTTCTCATTCACAATATCAATTAAAGATGTGACTCCAAAGATGACCTAGGGATATTTCCCCCATTGCTAGTTCTTCTGTTCATAAAATTCATTTTAAATACTGACGTAAACAGATCTTTGGTTAAAAATAGTATTACCTCCATACCTTTAACTGAGCAAGAGATTCATTTGTTGGCACTTCCTTTCGATGACGGGATAAGCATGACACAAGGGAATGAATGAGATTCACAAGAATGAACAGGAGCATAATGTTGTTAATATTGCAGTCTTTGTTGTCTTATATAATATGTTGGAAGGGAGGGGGAGCGGTAAATAGTACATAAATCATTGTTACATTTTCAGAACACGCTGAGAAAGGAATTACCTGCCTTCAAGGTAACGTACAGCTATTTACTAACATCAGGGGTGCTAAAATTGATCGAAAAATAGTCAGTTTATAGGCTACGTAAAGCAGTGATGCCGGGGCAGCTACCCGCCCCACCTTCCCGAATCCTGGGATTGCAGTAGAAATAGTGTTTCTTAAATTGTTTATATTTTGATCAAAACTTGTAGAGATTGCAGTTTTGATGCTGTTCTAGCCTTACAATCTCCCTGAAAGGTTTGGCATTTACTGAGCAAAAATGTCTGTCACAGTGTGACAAAAACTATACCTTTACCCCTGCTCTGAATTAAGATACATGTTAAATCTTTTTATATTGGAACTTGAAGCACTCTAGGGGACTGTGACGAACAAAAGGGGTTCATCTCCTTCAAGGTCACTTATCTCCCTTTCCAGACCTGTAAATGTTGTCTGTCAGGGCGTGACAAAAAATACTATGTTGCCATAAATCCCTAAAATGAGTTTTAGGGCGATGTAAAGTGAATAACATTCTTCAAATTAGGTTATAACTATCAATTACCAACTATCACTTGCCTATTCTTAGATTCCGTCAATACAAGGACAAAAATAGAATATGAATAGGGATTACGTCAAATTTACCTCGTAGTGGTATTTTTTCACCTCATTTTCGATCAGTATCAGTTTGGATCCGATCCCAAGCGTTTACACGAGACCTCTTCAAAAGTGGACCCAAACTGGTAGGGATAGCAGATCCAAACGAGTTCGGATCCACCAGGTCCCGTGTAAACGCGAGGCCAATCCGTACTGGTTTGGATCTGTACCAGTTTGGATCCGTACCCGTGTAAACAGGGTCTCACACGCCATCAACAGAATAATGCGGAATAAAAAAGCTGGGGATTGGTGGCCACTGTTTTCTCGGAAAAACTTGTTGACGCCATCACTTTAGAACTCTGTTTAACATTGCTGTTCGTCTTTGAGAGTAAGATTGCTACCCTTCAGTAACAGTAACTACCGGGTTTGCATAAGGCTATATTTAATAGGGGTAATACTGTGATGTAAGGACTAGTGCGTTTAACAATGCGTATTCATGAAACAATGGAGATATAAAATTAGCACTCGTCAAGGATGATGCTACCAATGGACGTAAACTGCAGGTGTCGCATGCTGTGTGCTACCAAAGCGTAAAGGGTAAGAACGCTGTCTTTTCTTGACGATGGAAACGTATTCTATATATATTTGTTTTATAACGCTCATCGTCCCGCCTCCGTGCATCTTCAAAGTTTCATTCCAAAGGTATTGTCAAATATATCATCCTAATGATGGCTCTTTCTTTGCACCATATCACCATGTTTGGCTTTTTTCTAGTGGGGAGAGGAAAGAGGAAGCTGTTGCTAAGATCTATAGACATTTCCTATTCCTCCTCGCATGCCGGGTTGTCAGGAGTCTTTTGAGGCTTTGGAATACATGGGCTTCCTTCTTAGCAGAATTAGACTTTACCCCTCATAGGAATTTGTGGCCGCTTACCGTCATTAATCTAGGACAATTCCTAACATCTTCTAGACTTTAATGTTGGCGTATTTCTTTCTTCTTATGTGATATTATTGTCCTTTATTTTCGTATTTATTTATTTTTTATTTATTTATTTATTTTATTTTCGTATTTATTTTCGTATTTTCGCCGAAGTAAATAGAATGTGGACCTACCCATTGTTTCAAATAAGAGCTAGAGGAACCCCAAGTTAAGCACCCAATGTAGTAACAATTATCTTGTAAACCCCGTCGTCGTCTGTCTAGTCCGATGCCGGAATAGCCGTAGTTGATTACAAATTTTATAAGACGAGGTGACAGCGGCAGTAATTTTTTAGACTCCTTGAAGAGAAACAGCTGTGTTTAGAGTCTCCTTGCACAACATAATAGCAGATAGGCTTTTCTTGTGACAGAATAATAACACAGGAAACTACAGTAACTGTCTACAGCGTTATCAATCATAATCAAAATATAGATGTACAATTAAAAAGTCGTTATGTTGTTTCAGTTGAATAAATTTGGTCTTTGATGTTGTAAGGGCATTTTTTAGGACTCCTTGAAGAAAATAAACAGACGTATATCCATCGATACTATTATCAATAGATATTAATCTGTAACACTAGCAGGTGCGTCTGACTGATTACGATGATAAGTATTGTTGACCTGTTTCCTGCTCTACTTACTGTACTTATATAGGTCCCTTCAACGACCCTTGGTATTTGACCACTCTCCGGCCACTGGAAAATTTTTGTCTCAGTTCTATTCTAAATTTCTCTAATTAGGTTTACAAACAAGCAGCCAAAAACAGGTCGATGGAGTATGATGAAAGGCAATAGATAGCAAAGACTATAGCAAGACCTGTGCATACCCAACCCCAAAACACATACAATATATGTCTGTTTTATGACGTTTCATTGACACATTTGCCTCTAAACTTTCATAAAGTTACGATCAATCGTATTTTCTATCTCCTTTTCCAGTAATTTTCTTTATCTCGAACTTTCTCTATCTCGAACAAATCTTTTGGTCCCTTGCGAGTTCGAGATAGAGAGAATCCACTGTATTTTCTACAATCAATTGAAGACGGTTTTACTCTGGCTACCCTTTGCTCTCTTTCTAATCATCCTTCCGGCTAAGCATAGATCTTCCGGTTTTTCATTCCAAATGCAGTAACCTATGAATCTATGTTGTCTATCCAGAATCGATTTAAGTAACTGACGGTCCTGATGAACTTGTGTTATGAAGTCCATACATAGGTAAATAGCGAGTACATTTTTTGACACCAAAGACATGTTCTTAATTTAGATGAACCAATGCTAATACAACTTTTAATTTGAAGTGGATACTACCGTGTACAAAATTAAATTTAGACCGGTTTACAACCCCCACCTGCAAATATCAACCCCCACCTTAGAGGCCGAGCTATGACGTTCATCCAAAGTTGGTTCGGTTTTCCTTATAAATTAACTGTATGGAGTATAAAATGAAATTGTAATGATTTTACACCTTATTTCTTTTAATGAAGGACAGGATGGGAATAAAAACAGATACAGTTTCGATAGTTTTGTAAGATCGTTAGATTTCAAAACAAGGTTCCTGTTCATAGGTGGGAGAATATCAATAATCGTTGTACTCACAATGGCCTTGACGCGACTGTTGCTGGTCATTGTAATGTACTTTTTCGTGTTTGTGCTGCGTATGAGCACCAACTGTCTTCCTATACTAAGAAATTCAAGATCAGCTGTAAAGAAATGAAAAGAGGAAACATTGTGTCATCTCATGTAATAAAATTACGAAGAAAGGAGTGGGATTATAATACCAAACCAATAGAAAAGGTTTATTTCTAAAATTCAAACAATCACAGATAGACATCCTTGTTTACGATGAGTCGTTTGCTTGAACTTGAAAACTAGCCCTTCGTTCCTCCAAGAACCGATGACTGCCATTATCGATAGCGGGGAATGGTGCTAAAAACAGAACGTTCTCATCACGTTCATTAGTGGTACATAGTTGTTCTGTGTTATCTGTTTCACTTATACAAATGTGTTTACCACCCGTGTCTTTCTTCAGTTCATGGCTATTAATATTTTCAGAGCGTTTACTGCTTTCCTTACAGCAAAACGACATCGTTCTTACGAGGCTCGGTCTATCCAGGTCTGAACTGTCGCTACCCACTTTCGACATCGGAGGTGACTCGTCACAGTTACCATCGTCTTCATCGCAAGGGACTGTGGACGCCGTCGAAGAGGACCTTTGCTTCGTCATATTTTTGCAATTAGGGCCTAACGGGAAGAAAATTGAAGTGGAGAGTATCAGAAAGTGATCGATTGGAAAGTGTTACAAAATTTTCAGCTTCAGTGAATGAGGACTACAAGGGAAGGTTAATATTAGCATCGTCCCCTTCCTCAAAATTGGGCGATACCGCTGTGACTGTCACTGTTTTCTACCAAGGTCGCCTTTCTGTGCGCACTCTAAGGATCACGTGACGGTACGCCTCAACATCGATCGCCGAAATGAATAGGGGACTATTGTTCTAGGTGTGAAGATTCTCAACCCTTTCTTGATCAACTGACAGACATAATAAAAAGAAATTATAAACTTCAGAAAACTCTTTTATCTTGCTTATCATCGTTTTAAAACGTCTTGATGTGTGAAAAAGCATTTTTATTTTTAATAAACAATTACCTACGCGCTAATTAATACAGGAGCCAGTTTAAGTCAATAATTAGTGATCGTAATGCTTCCCCTGAGTACTTGCCGAACACTTTTTTGACTGTGCTGTTGTAAGACGAGTATTCCGGAGTCATAATAAAGTGTCTTTCAATTTTTTGGATTAAGTTCTGCAATATGGCTTTGGAGGGAGTAGGGTGTAAGGGAGGGGGCTTGGTAGTAAAATGATACGAATTATAAATTGAATTTCATCATATGAAACCTTAGATACGTTCTATACTGACTATAATACAGGTTGATGGTATAAGAAAACCACAGTACGCGATAGAATGGATGAAATCGAGGTTGAAACAATAGAGTGGCCCAAAGTAAACTTGATGCGGAATGCACATTCGCATGAAACTAAAAAAGGCTTTCTTAAGCATCACGGGTTCGAGCCCCGGTGATAACATAAATTCTATTTCTCTAGTGTCTTCTTCATACTTACGTAAGTGTGATGACGAGTATTATTTAAGTCAGGTATGTTTTCGTCTTCATCATCGACATTTGTACACCTCTGAGGCTCTATAGGCGTTTAGTTCAGGATGTGTCAATAATCTCTAATGTAACGGAACAGTTTTTCTTCGTTTTAGATAAACAACATGACCTTATTTCACAAGTTAAACCGTAATTAGAACAATTGCAAATGCTACTCAATCAAATTAGGGACAACCTTCTTAGAGTCCTTCCCTTTTACCAATTCGTAAATAAGTCTCCCCCTGTCTTCGTGCACTTCATCTTCGAACTACGTTACTTGAGAAAATATTGGGGTTAGTGGATCTCACGGGATATGCTGTTTGTATTTACGAAGATACTTTGGAAATCCAGACCAACTCATAACCGGAACCAAAATGTCGCCACCCTAGTACCTCCACCAGACCCGTCTTAACAGCTAGAAAAAAATGTGGTTTATATGGGTATTGTTTGGAAACTCACACAATTTTTAAGGATTCAGCGTTTTACTTGAGGTTTAGCAAATTAGGTTAGGTTTGGAGACTGTACCAAACTTGGCAGAATCTACACCTAACCTACCATGTTTAAGTTAGGTGTAGGTTCTGCCGAGCTTGGAACAGTCCCTAGCCTAACCTACTAGCACGTAAGAAAAAAGACTTAATCCTTAAAAACGCTGCGAGTTATCGCAGAGGAGCGGAACTATCTGATATTGTCGATGCCAGGAAACTAAGAGGTCTATTTGGAATATAAAAACATTTCGCATGGTGTATCTACGGTATGAAATTTTGGGTTTTGTTTAGAACAGTTGAGATGAGAAACTCGTGCGAGTACGCCTCTTAAAAAACATTTAAAATTCACTTCAGGAGCCTTGAATTCATTTACAGTTTCTGTGTTTTTGTAAGCGAACCAATCTGACCGAATGAGATCAATCGTATCTCACTGGAATGAACTAGACCTAAAAATATCCTACAATAACAAGGAAAAATTGCCTAATTCAAAGATTATTCGCAAAATACAATAGGCCCTAGGCAAATTGTAATTTGCGAAAAATTTTTATAGCGATCACTTTACAAGATGCAATTGAAAATCTAACTGCACACACATATGGACCATCTTAAGCTGCATTGGTACACAGAAAAGTGAGCACTTTCCACTTAAGGGGGGAACGTGGGGGTCGTTCAAAGTAATATTGTGGTAGTTAAACCGTCCCCCAGCAGCAGCGATGTAACAGAAAGAGTTCAAAATGGGATCTCTTGATGCAGAAAATGTGGGAGAGGACTACAAACATCGAAAACCCGATCTAAATCTACCGTATATAGCTCTAATCCGTTCCACCGCTGCTACATCGTATTTTCTGCTTCAATTGCGTTAAGCATAGTTTATTCCTGCTACTATTTTCCATCTAGCTCCTTGAGCGAAAAGAAGGGAAGAGTGCATAAGCCCCTTCCTGATAATTTTACGGATCTATTTGCCAAGACTATCACAGTGCCTCCTCGTGGCACATCATGGATACTGGGTAACTTGCGGCCCCCGGCTAAACTGTGAGGGATCTCGGAGCAGGTTGAAGCCCCAGAGGTACAGTGTGCATGACCCACTGGTGTGTCGGCATGACACACCTTGTAGGTTGTGCTTCTTTAAGCAATAGTACAGTGACCCGAGGTCCATTTTCTTCTCTACCTAGCACATTTTCAGCCCTCCACATGTGGATAGCACTTTCGATTCTACCCAAATATTAAACAAGCTTCGCTGTAAGTTGTAGCTTTACAAGGTAAGGTCTATCTGGACCAGTTTATAGAAACCATTTTGATTTTGCAGAGACAGAGGAGTTCTTGTTCTTAAAAAGTCAGAAAGTCTATAAAGCATTGTGCTCGAAAATCTGTAAGTCATATCAAGCCATATAAATGTTAATATATGTTAATTGAGGTCTATGTTAATTGAGGTCTATGTTAATGGAGGTCTATCAGCTTTTGGTGCTATTCTAAACGCATTGTGCACCATGGAATGTACGTATTCCAAGCATGCAAATTTCACTAAAAATGGTTTTCGGTGCTATTCTAAATGCATTGCGCACCATGGAATGTACCCATTGTGCACCATGGAATTTACGCGTTCCAAGCATGCAAGTGTCACTAAAAACAGCTTTTTTGGTGCTATTCTAAACGCATTCAGCATCATTGAATGAACGCATTCCAAGCATGCAAGTGCCAATAAAAACAGCTTTTGGTGCTATTTAATACGCATTGTGCACCATGGAATGTACGCATTCCAAGCATGCAAGTGTTTACCATTGGTAGTAAACGCTCCAGTTTTGTAAATTTAGGCAATGTAAGTCAGTGTTATGGATAGTTTTATTGGAGCTATATTTCTATTTGTGAACTAAACTCCACATGTATTCTCAAAACATTTGCTCTTATCATGGGCGCACGGCCAAAGGGGCTGAGATGGGCTACAGCCCCCCAGCATGTTAAAATGTTATACTTTTTCCGGCAAAAAATTGCAGAACTTATCCTACAGTTATCCTTTTAAAATATCCTACATTTTAAAAAGATTTTATACTCCCCCATTTTTCTTAGCCCCGTCAATCTTTCAAAATCATTTTCACTGCGATGAGTAAAAAATTAATTTTGCAGTAAAAGACTTCGCCAGATGCTGGTCACAGGAATAAATTGAAATGAAAGGACAAAACCTTCTGTAAAGGCTTTGTAGTAAAGTATGAGTGTGAAATACGTTGTAGAAACGAAGTAACGGATCCATTTTGCTAAAAAATTGAAGGAGGCACTGGTTACAGTACACCTCTTTGAGTGACGGTACAAATCATTCTGCCAAGACTTTATAAGATATGATGGAAATAAACAATTGGTGTAAACTTATAATGAAATAAGCGTAAGTAATAAACAAATTCCCTTTTGTCGGGTACCACGATATCGCGGGCAGTGACATGATTCTGTCTTTTTAAAGTGCACCTCTGGTGGTCAAGAAATTTTTTGAGATTTCGGTTATTATATTTAACTGATGTGCCTCCGCCCATTTTTGTGTCGTATGTCGTCTTTACTTTCCGTAAAAGCCTGTAAAAGTCGTTTAAATTGCAGTACTGGCCGACTTTTGACTTTTACCTATGACATGTGAAACAAAAGGAGAGCGTCAACACACCTTTTATTGGTCACAGGACAATAGGAAAACGCACTGTTCGGCTTTGTAAACGATGAAAACCGTTTATGTCTGAGGTTGGTGTAAAATTAGTAACACATGGCATTTTTCTTGTTTATTAGTCTTTCCAGTTGTCTTTTGGGGTTGGTGGAAGGTTCTGAAGAGTGCCAATTGAAACGTTTCGATCTAATCATGTCTACTTTATCAAAACGAATTTTCCAACTCTGTACCATCATTACTTGCTCTAATCAGAATTTTTGCTCTAATAGACTGTGACATCATGCAATAATACTCAATTTGTTAACCCCTCTACATATTCAAAAGTGGTCCAACTGAAGGTTGATGTTGTTAAGAAATTTAGCTCATATAGATCATGGTAATTGTTAATCAAGACTGCAATACCCCATCCGTTACCAGGTAATTTTATTGCATTTGGCTTACCGTCAGCAAAGTTGTCAAGTCTTTCGTGATTGTTTAGTTATGTATCATAGGTCAATAACACGTTTGTTTCGTAGAGCAGTGCACGGATCAACTGCAGTGCAACTATTGCAAACGCTAATAGATTTTATATAATTAGTTTCTTCAAACTTTTAGGAAGTTCTCATTTTCCAGCCCTCTTTATCGTGATTTTGTATACGATGAATTAGCGCATTGATGGCCATTTCCGTAGACTTACATGTTAACAACTTTCTGTTGTGCTTTAAGATATATGAATTCTCTAGCGATGTCGTCACAATTTAAGTATATCACATCGCCAATCAAATACTGGCCATAGATTTCTTTTTCAAGTTACTCTTTACTTTTTGCAAAGACAAAAATAATTCTACCCCCTTTAAATATATAGAAAAAAAATTCTTTCAAGTATATTCCAGGTAACAATCTTTGGCTGATGGGTACAATGTTATACAACTTAAAAGACCACAGGACTCAGCCACGCAGCCAGTCAAATTTTGATAGAGGGGCAAATTTAAAACTAAACCCTTCCCTCCCATCCTTACTTCCAAGCAAGTCCACCTCATGCTACGACCTCATGCATTTCTTTCAATTGGTTTTGAGTACACTGTGGCTCCTGGGTAATAGTTACTAAACATATAAAGTACACATGAGGTGACAGCAAAAGACAAAGATATTTTATGAATGGTAGAAGAAGGTACAATGAATCAAGGACATTGTAATGTTGTTATGAAGAAACTAACGTCTGGTCTAACCACTCTTTCTTAGCCTCCCCTCAGTTATGCAATTGTAAAAAAGCGGCTCTCAAACTTTGAACCCTGGCGACTTTGAATGAGAAAAATGTAACAACGCCCCTCTTTCCTACAAGAATTTAATAACTAATTGAATAATTGAAACCATTCCTGAAGCTAATGGCTAACTTTTTGAGGCAACTGTGTTCAAAAAGCCCAAACATAAGGAATTTGTCAGAAATTGCTTGACCGATTTATTAATGTTCGTCTTTGAAATACACTTGTAACATCAAATCGTTCATATTAATCGAATACCATGACATGGGTCAAATATATAGCCATGGATAAGTATCGTAAGACGTAAGGGAACGTCACGTGGCTCAAGTTCATGTATTGCTGACTGCCTTAATTTGTTTTGTCTGCACCAGATAACTTCATGGCCAATGATTTCAGACAAGCGACGCCTCCTTGTTTTTATTGTGGTCGTCATTCTGCGTAAATAAGGACAGCATATTCTGTCAAACGAGAAGGAACTGTCATGACGATAATATGATTTCTTTTACCTGTTCTCGACGCTTGTTTGTATCTTTGCGCCAACTTCTTCTTCTCTTTCTTCGTCTGCTCTTTCTTTTTCTTCTTTTTCTTCTTCATCTTTCCATCATCACCATATCGTCTTTTTTATCATCATCATTATCATTTTTCATCATCTTTTTCTTCTCTTTACTCTTTTTGTCTTCTTCGTATTCATCATCATCGTCAATAGCATTATCATCTTCTGCTTTTCCTTCTTTTTTTCTTCTTTCTATTCCTCGTCTTCTCCGATCTTCAGATGACTAATGTAATGCCCTATTAAATTTATTACATGCCAACCATGATTGGCTGATAGTGCAGGTAGCTTAACGGAAGCTAGTGGTTGCTAGAATCTCCACAATCGACTTTGTCGCGTATTATTATCATCACAGTAGCCAAATGACTATAGGCCATATGATGAAGATTTCATGAAGAGAAAAGAGAGACTGATTTTAAATAGATATTAATGAGATAGGAAATATGTAAACATTGGGATTCAAATATATCTCAAAAATATTCTCAAGGGTTGGTATGTCACTTACAGCCCACTGTAGTCAGAAAGCTCTTGGTGCGTACCTCGTGTCCTGAAGTAAACCCATGCAGACGTTCTTGTGACTTTGTATAACTGCTAATTCAAAACAGGTTTGGTTTTCATCATTACGGTCTGTAATTTGAGCGCCATTTTCCAACAACAGATTGACACAATTAAAATTTCCCCGTTCTGCTGCAAGATGAAGTGGCGTATTTCCAAAGTTATTCTTGTTATGTACGGAAGCATTATAACTAAGTAAGATATTCAATATATCAACACATCCATATTTTGCTGCTATCATTAGCGGGGTCTCCATGCAATCATCAGGACAGTCAACTTCAGCTCCCAGTTTCAATTTACCTTTCTTTGAGTCCTGTATTCACATCTTTGATGGAACAAAGTCCAGCCTACGACATGATTTATACAACAACAGATGGATGATCAAAGAAAACTGATATTGTGTTCTCCTATTATGACGTCATCTAAATTCTAGAATGGTGAGCGATTCTTAACCGTAGCTCCTGTTTACTTGGGTAAGGATCGCCCTTGCATTTAAACGAGACCGGGTAGCTCTGAACTTGTTTGGACTTGCTATCCGTACCCTTTTGGAGACCCCTTGTGAAAGTTGACACGTTTGGACTACGTTGCAAGAAGGTCTCGTGTAGATGCATTGTATACAGTTGCTGATCCATCTTGAGATGAATTTGAATGAAATAACATTTATACTAATCTCGCTGCTACAAGATCATATTGACATTAATAAACCCAAAACATCTGCTCGCAAAAAAAGGTCGCAACTTTCTTACCTGGAAGCTTGCGCATGCTCCGTTAATATCTTTACCAAAAGAATCATGTCAGATATTTAACTTTTTAAAATAGGCGTTGCATTTACCTTACATATAAGCAATTTCAAACATTGGGGCCTTGGTCTCTTGAATCCCTCCGCTTTTCTGCCAAATAATGGTTTTCTCTGGTAAAGAGAACACAGAAAACAAATAGAAATATCTCTTTGTCAAATGGTAATTATAATGTAGTAGCACTGATTACACATGAAGGGTGATAATGGAAGAGGGAGTGGCTGGTTTACCTGTATTTAGAAAGGAATGGCAACTTGCTTTATGGAACCATTATGGAAACAAGGTCTTCGGAACCCTTTTAATGCTTGGTTTTCATATTTTAATAAAGTATTTTGCACTATTTTGTCGAAGTACCTCCTCAAAAAAATGTCATGGGTGGGAGATTACTTAAAAATTAATAGGCAGGGGGTTGGAATAAGAATGTCCTGGGTGGAAAATTTTTGAAAAATTAATTAGTTTCGTGGAAAATATGTGATCATTCTTGCCACACCCTTATACCTTAGGCCTACTTGTAAACTGGCAGAATTTTCCTAGATTTTCTTTATAACGTTTCCTCCCTCCGCCTACCTTCCCCCTCCCCTGCCAGTCTATAATAATCGTACTTTGGTATGTCCCTGTTGCTCTCTATAACCATCTGTTTGATTCGTAGGTAAAAAACGAATTAATGTGTCCCATGGGAGCTGTTTTCGGACTTCTCCCGCTTATCTTGCATTAGTCCTCAACATTTAAAAGTCGGAGCCTTTCAATCCCATGTTGGACACATGGAACTATGTTATATACCTTTTGTATAAATCTCCTGTTACTGTTGCTTTTTGTAAGAAATCTTTAGAGATTTAAATAGTGACTGGATATATTTATGTAGCTCAAAGGAGATAACACTGGTCTCGTAAACAAAGCAGTGCAAACTCCCACACTCTTCAGTGCCTATCCTACGCATTCTGAATACGGACGTTTCCCATTTTGATATACTTTTTTCAACCACTTTGTAAAAGCTGCTATTTGGTCCGAATGCTTCGATTGAATATGCCTCTGTAGCTCATTGGTTAGAGCACTGGTCTCGTAAACCAGGGGTCGAGAGTTCAACTCTCTCCAGGAAGTCAATAGGTATAGTAAACAAACAGCAAAAGTGAATCACGGAAAGTGCATATTTTGTAATAGAACTCAGACTTTTTTCGCAAATATTTTGGGATTGGACTCTAATGATATTTCAATGCTTATCAATGTACAAAAACAAACAACTAACGCAAAACATTAAGCACAATTTCAAGATAAAGACATTAGTAATAATGGTAATTTTGGCAGCTTATTTACAGAATTAAAGCTGAATTGTATTGCTGATTTGTTATCGTCTTTAAAATCCTTCTTCCATGTTTTCTGAAACTATATTCTCTCGTCTAGTTTTACATGATATGATTCGTTTTCCTGTCCTGAATTCCATTTTAACTGACTTGCACAGTCATTAACAGAACACGTTAAACTAAAGTGTTACTGGTCGTGTCAGCGCCAATCCAACGAGGAGGTCTGGGCACGCTCCTTGCATCACTGGGCTGCAAGAGAACTAGGCCGAGTACAGTGTTTTATTGTTAATATGTGACTCCATTGCCGCACCAGCGGTTAAATTTTCCTTCTGACGGATCTGTAGGCCTATTTCCTTTTCTGATTGGTGAACTCGGTTAACTAAGTAATGAACTAAGCAATGGCAAAAATCAGCTTACCTAATTTAGTTATCTATGAATTTGGAAACCAAAATATGCGAGAACAATAACTCATACGTTCAACATTCCCGTACGAATTACATCGCAAATGGATGCCAATCAATCTTGTCACTTTAGCAGCACAGCTGCTAGCAATAGGAATTTTATTGAAATAGAACGTTACCCCTTGGGTCACATTCAAACCTCCCATGCTGCTTTGCATTCTGGATTGTTAAAATAGTAGATCGTTAAATAACAAGGCTTTGATAGTCAAGGATTGCGTCATGGACAACTGCATCGACATCTTTGCTATAACAGAGACATGGCTTTCGCATTCCGGCAATGAGCATGTCATAGAATTTTTTGGCATAAATTTTCAAACGTTCAAATCGCCGCTTTCCACCAATAATGTAATTAGAAACGGAACACTAATTAAAAGTTCTCCCACTGAAACATTTCATCACTTGAAAGGTTTCGCAATGCCACTTCCTTGAAGAAAAACACCCAAACGCCCACCTTCTTGAGAGAAAAACTTTTCTTACGTTAGGTGTAACAGAATCGCTATTACATCTTTTAATTTGAAGTGGATACCATCGTGTACAAAATTCAATTTGGACTATGGTTGACAACCCCCACCTGCAAATATCGACACCCACTTTAGAAATCAACCTCCACTCGTATAGGTGTAATAGAACCGGGCCTACGCCCCCAACAATGGAGGACCCTGCAAGCTATATATTTTCTATACTCTTTCTATTCCTGCAATGGCCTTCTTATAAATGGTGCTTAGAGACTGAAGTTTTCCTTGAGCCTATATCTCACTAGTGAAAAATCACGAAAAGTGCAAAAGATGTAATTTGCACAGAACTATTTACTTTTTTCTCGAGCATGTCTCCGTATCAAATTTATTATCACCGAAAAAAAAATCAATTTTGCTTCTGACTCAAACAAACATCATGTACTTTGGGGGACAATAGTGCCCATGGCATGGTAAGAAATGTAGCGAAATTCAATACGCGGCTAAACCGGAAGCGCTGGTTAAGCCATAACGCCCTTAGTTACGCGGTGGCAACGATATGCTAAATACAGTGCTTTTGAAATACTGCCGCAAAAATGTCTACACCATGGGATGTATCATGCAAGATATATTAAAGTTCGCTGATAGATTAAACTTACTCACTAGTAAATTTGTCAGAGGGAAGCCTTTCATAGGTGATAATTCTAAACACGTAGAAATATTATTAGTATCTTGTAGAATATGCGGTGCTGAGCATGCTGTTGCCACCACGTAACCAAGGCTGTTCTAGCGTCGGGGACTCTGAGATGCCGTCGCTTTTACATGCCAAGGAGGTATTAAAAAATGCACTCACTGCTAAGAAATCAACGCAAATGAGCTCTGAAAAGAGACAGCAGTCTGACAACTTGAGTGTATTGAAGAATGCACTTAAGAGTGCGTTTGCTTCAGACGCACTGAAACCTCTGAAGTCCACATTGTCAGAAGATGCTAAAGACGATGTGACATCTGCTGAAGCCAAAAAAGAAATGGAGGATGCAAAAGCGGAAACCCCAAGAAATCCCGCTGAAGGTATTGATAGCTCAACTGTGGCTGTAAGTGTATCTCAGAGTGGCAGCTCCTTTATATTACAATACGCTGTAGTATCGAATAAGTACTGTTGTTTGAAAAGCAAGCTTTTAAACTAACTTTGTATCCATTTACAAGCATGAGACAAAACTGTAGTGTATACGTTTGCAAAACTACCAAAACCCTTCAGACATAATATGCAACTAGAATAAGAAATGCTACAATATAAGAAAAGTATTACAGGAAACATATTCCAATGCATTTTAGTATCTAATGATTAATTTGATTCTGATCCTCAGCCTTAAAGTTATCATATTGTCATACCAAATCGTACGAGGAAGCAAATATAATGGATAGTTATAACATAGAATGGTTTACTATAACCGACGTCATTAAGGCATTGACTTTATATTTAATCTGAAAAGTTCTTTAACAATATCTCAACAGGTGGCAAAATAATGTCGTGTGGACGTGGCCCACTAATACCCCCTCTAGGTTCCGCAATAACCCACGCAGTTGCTCCACCCTTCATTAGACGCATGGTTTTCTCGCCCACTACATTTTTAAGGACGTCATAGAGTTTCTTCTTCATTGATTAGTTGCAACTTTCTTCTTTTAATTCATTAATATGTAAATTCCTTCACGCGTTTGATAGCCTTAAATATCGCCAGTTTCTGCATTCGAGTCAGAAGTTTGAACAGCAAGAAGACAAAAAGCATGGTGTTGTCAAAGAGAAAAACTGTACCGGTACCCCGTTATCACCTTAAGATCCATGATGAGGAAGTAGAACAAGTAAGAAAATTTAGTTATTTAGGCAGCTGGACAACAACTAGTACAAGGGTAGGGACAGAGATAAAGACTAGAATTGCAAGGGCAAGAGAGGCTTTCATAAGACTGAAAAAAGGCTTACTAAACAGTAAAATAAGTCCCAAAACAAAGTTAAGGATTCTGAAGTCGTACGTATGGTCTGTCATGTTGTACGTGTGTGAGGCATGGAGGCAACATGAGCGATAATACACATATTTGTTTTTATTGGCCTTTTCCAACAGGATTCATGACTATTAAACGTTACTATCACAATTTATTTATTTCCATATATGATTGCATAGCATTGTATATTGTATGAATATCTTACAGCAATTTGTTTTATTTATGATGAGGTTAGTATATCCTAAACTGATGACACCTCTTTACTGTAGAATGAGTGATGGCAGGTGATTTACAGTAGCGAGTAGCCCTTTCATTTTGCGGGGGACGGGGATCACCAAGGCTTCTCTGAGGTTGCGGTCCGTCAGTTTTGTCAAAAAATTGCGTTCAGTTGGGACTATGAGAATTAACAATGAAATTAAAGCTCAAACAAACTATTAAAACCTTGCTTTTGAAAATCTTTGGTGGGACGGAGCCCCATAGCATGCGCTGACATTGGTTTATACTGCCTTAAGACAATAAAAAGGCATATTTTTTGGGTGGTCATATCTACAATTTACGTTAGATATAATTGACTTTTAAGCGCAGTGAAATCACGAAGCGCGTTCGATTATCCTGACTTACGGAGTTCTTTCTTCCCCTGAGAACAATAGAGTCTAAAACCTGTGAGAGGGGTCCGATATGGGTATAGCTCCATCCTTTGATTTGCCCCCGCCCCTGAAAAAAATTGTGAGTGGTTCCATATTGCAATGCAATGAATCATTTCCTCCCACAAGGACTAGAACCACGACAAGTAACACAACTTATTGATCAAATTACTTATAAAAGGAATGCTAAAAATGATGCCACTCAATTCCTCTGAAGCTGATGACATTGCGCCTGACGAATCAAGTGTGCCTCTATCTCCGCAGTATATTAACAGTAGCAAACCTGTTTAGTTTACTGTTAATTTCCGTTAACTGACCACCTTTCACATATCTGGTAAGCAGCTATCGATAAGTAGCTACTGCGGCACTGCTTTGAAATCAAAAAGCAAAGAGAAACTACCACTCACTGACAACTCTCAGTCATACTGTCAAGTCTTCTCTATTGGTCCATGCTCTCTTTTGGTTACACGTAAAGAGAGCGGGATAGACTAACACACTAACGCACTTCTAGACGGATCAAAAATGCGAGAGAATGGCCTGCTCTACTTAGAGAAGCTCTGTTTTATGTTTCTCCATGTTTCCTTGCTATCAAATAGGTATGGACACCTCTTCAAATGGCATTTACAGAAGAATTCACGAGAGGGTCTACTGACCTTACATTTTCTTCATTGCGAAACGGACATTATCCAGGAATAAAAGAATTTCTCATAAAATGTTACTCAGTTTGCTTTATAGAAACTCATAGAATGATTTTTCCGTATTTTCCAGTGCGCAGCTTTTCTGAATTGTAATATAAAGCTAAGAATTACAGTATGTAACTTACAGCTCTGCCATTGAATTACCCAAAATGCTATGCGTCTACACAGATTTAACTGGCCGGCAGACAAAACTGCTACAAGTAGTAACTACTACCTTGGTAGTTTTTTTCTGTGTATAGGTGCTTCTAACTAAAAATATCAATAGTGTTCATGGCGCTTTGCTACCATCTTACAAATATTATTATTGTCGTATATTTCTTTTTCAGGTTACTGCAATATTCTGATTCTAAAAATTAAATAAAAGGATTTGACAGTGAACACTGCATTGGCTTCATTTACATTCTTTCTAGTTCTATAACAGTCACTTGCATCGGAAAGGCAAAAACGAGTTTTCTGTTGAAAATTTAAACTGAGGTACATGCACTTTTAAGAAAGATGTAAGAAATATTACAGGCGGAAAATATGAAAGTATTAAGAAACAGTCATGCTCAACTTAAATTTCATGTTTCCTGGAAAAAGAAAAACGTCTATTTGTTAGGAGAGAATTTTCATTGGTAAAAACCGCTTGTCGCAAAATAAGTAATCACAATATCCATGCGCTGCCTGCCTTCTCCTCGATCTCATCCCTCCACCTTCTCTTTGGTCTACCCCTCGCTCTGCTCCCCTCACATCCTTTACATCCTTGTTTTTGCTGGATGGATCACAGCATTTCTTCTGCAAATTTTCAGTGTTTCTGTAACACATACTGGTGGTGGTTGCAAATTTTGGGATTAGCATTTATCATTGATAGTCATGACAGTCTCCTTTCAAATCATAAATACTTTTTGAGAGGCCTTCACATATGTCAATTTGTGACATTCCTCTTCTGCAATTTTACAATACAAAATTTTATCCGTATTGGATAAAATCTTACCAAACCACTTATAGTTATTTGTTACCCTTTCCTTTCCATTGCAACTGTGTAATTAGGACGTAAGAAGGGTGACATCGTTTTTTATGATCAACTGAGTTACATTTTCATTTGTTACTAATTTGTATTCACAGTAGTTTATTTTGGGGGCTTTATTGCGCAGACACTCATTGTCGACAAACTATTGAACCACTATATATTCAATAGGTGATGAAGTTCAACACGATTGTTCCTTCTAGGCTTCACAATCACCTAGAGATCAATATGGACTACCCATTGATGTCTTCGGCAATGTAAGTGTGGATATATTTTTTTCAGTGGTGCACAAAGCGTTCCGAAATAGGTTAATAAGGCATATTTGTCATAGCTTGCATACACTAGATGCGTGCATTCCGAGGTGCACAAAGCGTTCATAATAGGCTGATAAGGCATATTTGATATAGCTTGCATACAATAGATGCGTACCTTCCATGGTGCACAAAGCTTTCAAAATACGCTGATAAGGCATATTTGACATAGCTTGCATACACTAGATGCGTACCTTCCATGGTGCACAAAGAGTTCAAAATAGGCTAATAAGGCAGATTTGACATAGTTTGCATACACTAGATGCGTACATTCCATGGTGCACAAAGCGAGGGAGAGTTGTCATGTTTATGTGATCATTCCGTTCTCTCTGGCAGGGGATAATGGAATGCACTTGGACGGGGGATCGATAGTTTTAAACATCCGATTTACTTGAGGAATATGCTTAGTTAAAGACCAACACTGAAAATAGACCGACGGAATCTGTTGCTCCCCCGTCCATGAACTGATTGGATGGCCGGAACTATCACATTTTGGCTGATAAACATAAAAACATTTATTCTTCAGGTCTCCGTGAAAGGTTTTGTGCTTGTGTTTGAATCATAAGTTGCAACAAGCGTCATCATGAGGCAGTGTATTTGGTATTTAAACTTCTTTTGTTTCCTCAACAAATCTTCTTTTGGGGTGATTTTGAAGATCTTTGAAGGTAAACCTGGCTTTAACACCGCTGGGTTTGAGAGACAATGAGTGCATATCGCCATGTTTATACATCATTGTAATTGCTTTGCAAGTACTTGGTGAGGACAAAATGCTGCTTGGATTGTGTTGTGCTCTATGTACATCCGCTCTTTTGTTAAATATCGAAGTAAAACAAAGACAACTGCGTGAAATAAAAACAAAATTAAAGCTTAAAACAAACACCAATCTTATCAGTAAAACGAAAAGTTTATGGCTTGAAAGTTTATATTATTTACATTTTCATACCTGTCTTTGATTAATTCTTTTCCTGTGCTCTCTTTTCGTCTCTTGGTTAAGGAATCCCTTTTACGACTGTCGTATTTCTCGACAGTTTAAAAAGTACTTATAGCTGTAAACTTGTTAGGCCTAATAGTAATACAATATGCCTACTCCTCATTTTGGATCCACTACTGCACACACAATATAGGCATTGGAGTAGACAGTTGCAATGCTAGAACCAACAGGGCACGTGATATATTATGTGTATTTGCTGCAAGTTGCATGCAAAATCAGTAACTAAAATGGGGTTAATATCACTTAGACCACCCATATTAACAGGAGAACCAGAAGAAGAGTACATGATCGACTGGTTTGATCTGGTTACCGAGAAAAATCGACTCCTAAGGAGAGAAAACGAACTAATATATTTGTAAGTATAAACTTTTGATTTCAATTGTGTTACCCGCTCTTTTATTTTACCAGCGCTATTAAATCCTCGAAAGATTACGAGCATACAAGGGTATCGTAATTTGAAATCCAGGTAATCGATTCTCTACCATACTGACATCCTTGAGGTACACCCTTCCTTAGTTATTTTTATCAATACAATTCTACATAAATAAAAGCACAAACTACTATGATTACATTAGCTCCTCGCGTACATCAAGTAAAGAACCTATAAATAGCCTCCGAATGTGTGGTAAACCTCTATTATATCTGTTATGAACATCTGCTTGTGTCGATAACTAAGAATAAAATGCCAAAGTGTAGGCTAAACACTGACACGAAACTTTCAGATCTCCGCAGTCAAGCACAATAGACCTTTTAACTGTATGGTCGTTGTGCCTGTGTGTTTCGTCAGTCAATCTCTTTCAATCTGTTCACTCAAAGACAAGCCCAGACTTTGAGACCAATGCTCCAGTAAACTGAAAAATGTTGCTTAACGCATTCGAGTATAAAACTCGCGTCGAGAAAGGTATTTCTCTGACCGTCACTCTTGGTGTACTGAGACGGGGGTCACATCGACAACCGAAGGTCGTCCTCCCTGCTCTGTCTTCTTTTGGCGCGATTTTGCAAAGTGGAAGTTGCGATCGATGATTCGGTTGGAGGTGCCCATGTGGTGCAAATTATCTTGAATTTCTGAACAATAACGCCGGACTAACTCAATTCTCACCGTCAGGAGGCTAACATACATTTCGGAGCATCAGTACATGCATATTTTCCGTACGATTTCCAACGTGATGTTACGATAATTTGTGTTGAAAGTGAGCGGATGGTGGGTGCCAATAAATTGACACTCGCGTTCTCAATTCCCACCAAAACTTTCTTCTTCAGCCAACTCAATACAGCGGCCGTTGCTATTAAGTACAAGATGTCACCCTCAGTCGCTTATGAAAATGTTTTGTTTTATTGGACTGAATCATATGTACGAAATAACCAGAATGAATTTAAACTTGTTTTGTTTCTGTGTTCATAAGATGCATCATGTATCCTAGTTTGACTGAACCACGTTGATTTAATTCCTATTTCAATGTGTCTTTGGCAAACCGCGTTAATT
This sequence comes from Alatinidae sp. Z8VKAUB7J3, assembly GCA_010016025.2. NCBI lineage: Eukaryota > Metazoa > Cnidaria > Cubozoa > Carybdeida > Alatinidae > Alatinidae sp. Z8VKAUB7J3. The sequence continues at coordinate 53,685,028 of JAAAKM020721499.1, forward strand.
TGATTCGCGTTAATTTGATTCGCGTTAATTCAAGTATCGTTAACTTTAGTGGACCACGGTGGCTCATACATATACATACATTAACTTGTTCAGACCATTTTATCATACAGAAAACCTTCAAAAGTACTTAAGACAACCATACCTATGTATGACTTGGGCCCTTGTCAAGGCTGAATGGGTCTTGGAGGTTCAAGAAAGGGGTTCAGTTTTAATTACAGTAATGCCATTTCTGCCCATCTCATAGTTTTTTAAACATTACCATTACATAATAACAACCCTTGTATATTATGGTAGTTTTTAAAAAAGTATACAGAAACAAGGTCTATGTAGTGCAAAATGTGGAGGTATATACCCATTTTTGTTATAGTGATAGGCGTTGGACGTAAAGAAATGTGGAGATGGGTTTCCTCAAAATATTTGGAAGTTAGTTCAGAAAGAGGACGCTCATGTATCTTGTAAATCGGAATTTACTATGTTTCAAAATACTCTATCACTGTATAATCATCTCATAACAGGCCAGCAAAGGAGTTGGAAAGCTGAGCAAAATTTTAGTAGTCAACATGCAAGAGGGGCGTGGTTCACCCTGGTGCCTGAGAGCCATGGGTCTCATATGTAGGCCAACAGCCAAAGATGTTTGATAGTGAAGTATAGACGGGCACAGAAGGTAAAATTAAAACACTTATAGATATTATGGCACATAAACACCATTGAGACTGGTTCGGTAGGGATGGTTTAAATTGAGTATTTGTTAAATTATTTTTCGTATTTTTCAGAGTATGTCAGTGTGCATACATTTTAAACATGACTAAGCAACTTGGAACCTGATATTCCTAGATTAACACTCGAACTAAATATAGGGGTTATATACAAACGTTTAGTAAGTTTAAATGAAAATATAGGTTTCCGCATAGGTTTTGGTTAGATCTAGAATTATGGCACATAAACACCATTGAGACTGGTTCGGTAGGGATGGTTTAAATTGAGTATTTGTTAAATTATTTTTCGTTTCATCTGAGAAATTGTGCGCTCAACAGATGCGTTGCTGAATGGAAGAGCGAGCATGCTCATAACAAACATGCCAAGTTCTTTGAAATCGTTTTCCCCAATGCGTCCTTGTTTTGGACAACATTGACCCAAAACGTTTCCGTATTTCTCATATTTAGCCCACTTGCCCATTTTGCCTATTATCTTCTGTTAATCACATGAAACAATAGATCACGCGGGGTTTTCCGATAAACGTTTTTTTGCATAAGCAACTCAGTTGCTTAGGTGTGACGCCTCGATTTGGTCCAAAATCTAAGCAACAAGCTAAGCAACTCGAGGCCTCGACGAACAGAAACTAGATTTCCCCTCCGTGATCTCTTAAAACAATAGAATAACAATACAGTGGATCGTATATCGATTATCCGGAATTTGGTTATCGGGACTTCCTAAACATTTTAAATGTTTGCTTACGCGTAAAAAAACGTACAAAGATTGGTGTGGAGCAATGCTACAACATTGTCAAAGTCTGGTGCTCAAAACAAATGCTTTAAATCATACACCCACCGTGCCCACAGCCAAATAGCAGTCGCCCCGTTGATATGAGCGCTTAGCTAAAATCCTCTTTCATTCAAAGCCGTATCACGCAAATTTGAAAACTTAGGTTGAGCTGGGCATCGAAAATTGCAATGCATCTGAGTGGAGACTGCTTATCGAATCATCAAGTTACGTCTGAAGTGCGTTTTAATGCATAGTTGCAATGTTTTAAGTTCTAATCGAAACCCTAAGAACTATGAAACGGGTGAGAGGGCTTTTTATGCCCTATCAAGAACTTGGGTGTAACAATCAAGATACATTTCCTGCTTAGACACCTTAAACAGTTTCCTGGTAATCTTTGTGACTAAAGTAATGAACAAGGTGAGAGATTTCATCAGGATCTGAAGGTGACGTGGGAATGTTATAAGGGAAGATGGGACATCAGTCTGGATAACAACTATTTCTCAAAATCTTTACATCTCTGGTCAAACAGATCAACATTCAAGCAGATTGAAATTCTCAAGCGGCGCGCGTGAGTATAAGGAGTCGCTTTCGTAGTATAAAAGGGGTGACACGATTTAAAATAAAGTTATTCATCTGTATCAATCGGTTTAAAAATAATTCAGTAGTAAGTCCGCCTTCATTAGATTTAAACTTTAGAATATAAATACAAGCGGTAGAGTAACTACTAGAAAAATTTATATCAGAATGAAGGGTATAAGTCGGAGATAGATTAAAGCACTTTGGCTTCCACATTATTCCAATTAATAAGACCACGAAAGATGCCTCAAAGGATAATCTGATATTTGTGAAAAATAGTAAGTGTGAACGGAAAAGTTCAAGAGATACTTTGAAGTGTTTGTACAACTTATCGATTTCAGAAGTATTGCGTGCAATCCCCTGGAAAGTATTCCCTTACTGGGCGATGGAAGACCTGAATGGACTTCCAATTTACAATCATTTCGACGGTGCCCTAGCAGTTGTCGATGGAGATGTGGTGAAGTTCCCCCCAGGAGAACTTCCTTATCATGAATTAAGCGGTAAAGGAATGATAACTGTTGTGATAGGTACAACTGCACAAGATGATTTACTAAATTTTTTGTATTTGAGTCTCCTTAGCCTTTTAATGTTTCAATTTATAGTAAGCGTGACAAAATGTTTAGATAAAACGAAACTGTTTAAGTAGTAGTTTCTTTGCTAGCATGTCACTTTCCATGGGAATCACTGAGCAACCTCCAGAAAGTTTGTGCTTGCTTGTACTTTAACCCTCACCGCCGTAAGTACCTCTTAACGTGCTATGCCGTTATCATAAATTGTAACAACGTGCTAATAAATGGCAACATATACCAATCAAATGTAAATTGAACTGGCTGTAAGAGCTTCGCAGAATCCTTTGGTAGAAGGAGGAGCTTTCAATAGATCGTGGCATTCACGACTTGAGCTAAAGCTTAAATAGAGGAAAGACCTCAGATAAGAGTTTTCATACCAACAGAAGAGACTGATACAAAATGCGCTTGTGTAGACTATTACCAACTACCAATCAATGCCGCTAAAGCTTATCGGGGTTTATAAATTGAGATTGCATTTCATTTAATCTGCATTAAAAAATAATGGAGTTTTGGATGTGTATTACGTACGTCTTGGGCTTTGTTGTACACTTCAAGCCACAGTTTGGGGAAAAAACCGAAGTGAAGAGGAACTGCTTCAACGGCTAAGAGGCATGGGCGTCGCTTGGAGTTTAGGTGCGTCATAGGTTGGGCGCGAGGTTTACAATGTAGGAATGGTTCTTACAGGGGGGGGGGGTGAAAATTAAAGGGAGTAAGAATCAATTTTTAAAGTTCAGGAGAGGGACAAAATTAAAGGCAATCAGGTAGGCAAAGACTTAGATGCATTAGCATTGTGAAGAAGGTAGGCATGTCTACTTCAATAAAACAGATAATAAAATTACATAGGAGGCCGGTAGTTTTTCAAGGGGTGCGATTGTTTACAGCGTCATATAAGTCGGAATTTTTTCTCTGCCGTGGAAAAAAGTGCCGCGGTTGTGCCTTCTGCTCCCTGTCTGCTATGGCACCACTGTAGGCGAAGAAACTCAACCTTATTTAATATCTGTGCTGTAGGTGTTGGTTTTCAAACCAATGGGTCATGAGTTCGAATCCCTTCAGCTCCATTAGTGAACGAGAAAAGAAAATATACTGTGGTTCAACCCACCATACAGCAACTCCGTCGAAACAAAGCATTTCCCTACGCCTAGTAAGTTACGTAAGGTTTGCAACAGACAAACGATTAAAGTGAGCTACAGTTGCCTAAGAAATATTAAGGCTATAATCAACAGCCATAACAAGGCAGTTATAAATGCCATGGTAGCTCCAAGCTTATCATATAGTCTACAAAGAGGGAAGAAAGTCTTTTGTCTCCAATAAATGGGGGTGGGGGCATTTATTAATTTTTGAAAATTTTCCACCCCCAAGCTTCTTAGACACCCTTGCTTAATAAATTTTGCCTCTACTATTAGCACCTATTCCTAACAGAAAAACAAGCAAACTATAAATCTGATCACTTCAAGCTCCATTGTAACAGCCACCATACAGCCTAATTGTCTATGTAAACTAGACTTCTTACCTCTAACGATAAGCCTGCATCTTTGTGTGCTTTCAAGGAATTATTGATCCATTCTTTTTTTCCGGCTTTGGAACCTTTTTCTCTTGGAAATGCTTCAACATTGGCCGAGCGTTAGAAAAAGTGGATCCAAAGATTCCGATATTACTTAACTGCATCAGGTATCTCCAATGTACAGCAGCAGCGAGCCATCTTACTGCATCTTGCTGGCCCGGAAGTACAAGATATCTTTGCAACTCTATCGAACACAGGCAGTGATCTCGCCACCGCAGTTGCAAGTTTATTGGCATACTTTGAGCCCAATAAAAATGTCGTTTTCGAGAGGCACAAATTTAGACAGGCTGCTCAAGAGCCTCAGGAAAGTTTCTCCTCTTTCCTTACTTAGAATGGTAATAGTATGGAGACAGTTAACTTCACATTGTCAGAATACATTCATGGTGTTAAACATATCGACCAACCTTGTAAGTATAATCTTGGAACATTTACACAATGCAAATTGTCGAACACTAAATAACTTGAGCACCTGAGAGATTTTAGCTGTATGGTAACGCTTATTTATTAAGCCCTGTCAACATGGCTAAGGACAATTGTATTTCAATTACCTTGCAAAATGGTATTGAAGGGAACATACCCGCCCTTGTACCGCTATCGCTGCTAGTACGTATAGCAAAAGATATAACTACCAAAAAGCTAGTGTAGAACGTTAGCGTGAAGTAAAAAAAATATGTATTCACATGCGTCATAGCACTGACGACGTCATACGTCAGCCACGTCAACCGAGATATTAAATTTCACACGTCTGTCCAGAGTTCTTCCACGTCAGTCGCCATGTTGGACCGTAGCTGCGATACTCGAGTCACGTTTGCGTCTAAGGACTGCAAAATTGCATCCTCCAGCAGAACTGAATGAAGTTACAAAGACATATGTTTTCTATCTCCCTTCCGGAAGAGCTTCTTCCCAAATTGAAGGAAACGAATAAGCTTTCAACTAGATGGTGAGCAGGTAAGAAACCCATTGCAGCAGCCCAATCCAGTCCTCGACTTTCTTAAATTTGGGGGAGATTGAGCCCTTGTTTCTTATAAACTGGTTTCTTATAAAAAAATAGATGTACCAATCATGCTTATTTTCACCAAATCTGTATGCTTTGGTATCAAAGAGGAAGTAAAAATATTGACGATATTATTGACGATGTTCCAGAAAATCTCCTCAGGTTACATGTGAATAAGTGTTCTATTAAAAATTGTGTGACTTCTTGATTTTATGACTCTAAAATCAACTTAAAAAAGCGATGGTAATTATTTCATCATTTTCCCACACATGGTATGAGTTGTGTACTAGTTTGGACTAGAAACTCCTGTATACCAATCCTGCTGTCCCATGCACTACGCCAGGTGACAACAGCGGGAAAAGTTTTTGTAAAGAGATCACCAATAAAGGCATTGAGTTTAATAAAAAAAAATATTATTATTATCGTAATCCTGAATGGCCATGTCCAGAACTTTTAGCTTGGTAATCTTAACCAACTACCCCGTTATCAGTTCGGCGTTGTTTTTGTTGTAGTAGTTGTTGTATTTGTTTCAGTAGCTTTTACCATAAAAGTCAGATATGCCTATGCAGTGAGTGTCTGACTTGGTATTTTTTTGTAATAGGTGAAATTTGACCAACGACTTGAGTTCGGTAACTTTGGTTTCCCTTTGAAAAGCCATAGCGTACGGACAAAGCCTCTCCATGCAATGTGGGTCACATCGTTCTACGACTCTATGCAAAATAAAAAAATCTATTGTGACAAACGGCTTGGGTCGAGCAGGGATTGCTAATTTTTGCCAATCGACGCAGCCCTGCAAAACTAGGATCCGTTTATAGTGCTAATAGAATTGGACTCGAGCAAATTTTATGATATTAAATAGTTCTTATTATTGGCAATATATTAGCATTACAGTGGATAATCAGCTGGTTTCATTAATTTTTCTCTTTTTTCACTTCTCCTTCGATTGCTACAGTTTCTTCATCTTCTCCTCCACTTGCTACTCCTTCTCACGAAATTCAAGTTTTATGAGAGGAAATTTCTCAACTTCGATCACAGGCAAAGTCGTAGTCGTAGTCCAAGACGCCATTCCTTTTCGTCACGGCCTTACACAACCAACAATTCTAATCCTACAGATGGTTTATGCTGGTATCACTTCCGTTTTGGAGCCGCTTCTCGCAAGTGCACTTCCCTCTGTTCTTTCTCTACTCCATCCAACACACCACAACAGGAAAACTAACTGGCCAACCCCTTCTGGCGACAAGCTCTGTTTTCGAACTGCAGAGTCCCTTGACCGCGTCCACTCGTTCAAAAGGAAGAATGGGCCCGGCCTCGAATTGAGGTAAGAAAGAAATTATTTCCTTCGCAGCTCAGAAACACGAGAACATTTTATCCAAAACAAGTGACATGTTTGTAGAGTTGAAGCAGAGAACATTGGTGCATGAACGGTTGTTAAAGTGCTAGGGCTATTTCAATACAGGAGTACGTCAGACAAAGCAAAATTTAAATAGGAAAAGGGCTAAATCTGTATCTGCTTATCAGGGGGCCAAACTGAGAGATTGCTAAATCCGTACATTTGTCGAAGTGGTATTAAATAGGATGCTGACCTCTTTATCTGGTATTGTTAAAATGGAAATGATAACCAGCATTAAAGGTGGTTGGGCCACACATTTTTATCTTTTGGTGTTGGTTTAGTGAAGAGCCCTTGAGAAGACGCTACGTACTATAAGCATTGACACTAACGTTGTAAAAGTAATTTAAACCATGTGAAAGATTACGAAATACGACCCTAAGAAAAAAGCTTTGCCATTTTATAAGCAGTAGTTAAAGTATTAAATAGGATGCTGACCTCTTTATCTGGTATTGTTAAAATGGAAATGATAACCAGCATTAAAGGTGGTTGGGCCACAAGATTCTCTACAACACAAATATATTATGACCTTCTTTCATATTTACTTCTAGTTGCCTTAAAGTAACATCTCGTAATAAAATTTGGGCGGCGGTTAGGGGCCTGTGAACTCTTTAGAAATCAGTCAGTCGGACCTACAGCTTTTATAGGTTTCAAGCTGTGTTTGTGACACAATACTTCACATGCGTAATTGTTTTCAGCTAACAAGTTCTTTATTGTCTTGTAGTAAAAATGCAATCACAGTGTAAGAGCAAACAATGTAATATTGTCATTGAGAATTTAAAATAGTTACTTGAGTACTATCTTCGACAGCTAGATGGAGTTTTACATGGAAACGATCCAAAATATTTATTAATACACAAAACTTATTCGTTTGGTTGGAGCCAACCCTAAAACCACGGGGGTTTAGGGGTCTACACCCCACTAAATATACCGTTAGTCCCGAAAGGTTTCTGTCAGGTTTTAAACAAACACGAGCTTTCTTTAAGTATTCGCAATGTCAGCTACCCCCAAAGCTCAGAAAAGTCCTTAAAAGTACAGAATATGTCCTTAAAATTTCTCACTCTTGCTAGGTGCCTGGTTAGAGCGTATACAGGCAATAGCAAACATACGTGTTACGGAAAAATTTAGCATTGAGTGGACGCATCTAGTGTATGCAAACTATGTCAAATATGCCTTTTTAGCCTATTATGAACGCTTTGAACACCATTGAATGTACGCATCTAGTGTAGGCAATATACGTCAAATATGCCTGATTAGCCTATTTTGAACGCTTTGTGCACCATGGAATGTACGAATCTCGTGAATGCGAACTATGTAAAGTAGGCCTTATTAGCCTACTTTAAATGCTTTGTGCACCATGGAATATACGCATCTAGTTTATGCAAACTATGTCAAATATACCTTTTTAGCCTATTATGAACGCTTTGAACACCATGGAATGGACGCATCTAGTGTTCCCATTAACTATTAGAGAGAGAACCATACCACTGTAACTCTGAACCTCTGTCTCCCCTGTTGTAACACTATTGGTTCTCCATTTGACTTCAACAAAATTAAGTCAGCGCGCTATGATAAGAATGACTTATTGTCTAGCGTTTTTTAAATTATTCCCTTATAGTTAAAGCCAGTGAGCTTTGTGAGCTAAACTTATCTTACATCGCAGTAGGAAACAGTAATCAGCAAACGCTTTAAAGATATATCTGAAGGAATGATGGAAAGAAAGAGAACAGTTAGGCTCAGCCCAATAGCCATTGTTTCATCCAAAGGCCGAGCTTAGCGTGATGAATGTAGAAGAAATTAGTATTAGGCTTCAGCTACTGAATAATTATAAAGAAATGACTGAAAATATATGACTATCTACAGCGCACCATATAAGCAGCTAATACTTCAATTTACTATATGAATAATTTTAGTATGTTCATTGCTTTGAAAGAAAGCAAATTGGTTAGATTTTTTTTTGCTAAATACGTTTTCTTGCCGAAAATATGGTTCAGATGCTACCAAGGCAGTTATTATATTGACAAAGTTTTGTCCTACAGTAGTTACCAACCTCTTTTTAAAGGTGACCCTTCTTCAAAACACGCATCCATATCGTACTGTATGGAACTCTGTTGTGCTGTCCTGTGCTGTCCTGTGCTGTACCGTACTATATTTTCTTGAAAGGAAGCTTGATTGGACGTATCAAAATTAGCCTATGACAAGAGGTACCGACTTGAGAGGAAATGCATTCATAAATGTATTCTTTTTACAGCAGTGTTTTTTCTAGGGGGTCAGCATTTGGATAATTAGATCTCTGACTGTAATACAGATGGCACAACATGCTACATTTCAGTGCTTTTAATGGTCATCATTCTTGTATGGTTTCCAAAAGCTCATGAGTATAGGTTGTCCAAGATAAGGGGAAGGGGCACTCTGAAATGTTCCGCGACTCGAGGAAAGCCAGCTTTGTCAGTAATCGAACTGAAATAAGAATGGGCCTGATCTGACAGCTCAGCTATTAATGCCTGTTCTTTTTCCTTTGATGCTGCCTTCAACTGCGGTAACTGTGTTTGTAGAATTTAGAACTCAGTGAAGACGAAACGACGTGAAATTGTCGACGGAGGAAAGGCAAACTTCAATCCACGTGGTAACACGTCCAGCTCGATGTCTCTTAATTCATAATTCGAAGGGTTAAGTACGTGCTTGCTATTGTCGATAGATATATTATCATGATGATTTTTTCATAATCTTTAAAACAATGGGCCATCTCCAACAGACTTCTTTCTAAGCACGGGAAAAAATCTCAGCAAGCCTCCACAGATGGGGCCTCGCCCCATACCTTTTATGCCCGAAGTGCGGCACAGCACCGAGATGCCGACCACCTAGTCCTGCAGTGCCCTTATACCTCAATTCCGAATGGATACGGAGCTATCCCCGAGTGTGACTTTTTCGATTGGTTGGAGCGAACTGGTGTGTAGGTGTGACCACAAGAATTACTACTACTACTAGCTTCGCTATGATCGTATGATAATAACGATTATGATCATCATCACTGTCATCGTCTGTATCAATCTCAATTTGGCATTTATCAATGTAGATCGTTTGGAATCTCAACATTTTGTTGTCATCTTGAGGCCATATTGAAAATACGTTGCTGGTCTTCACTTGTCTCTGCATTAGGAAATCTCTATTAGTAGAGTGTCAGTTATGACAAAGTATACGGCGTTTTATGCTGATAAAAATAGGTAATTAATTTTTTTTGTAATTTCAATTATTCAATCGTCTGCTAACATACCTATCAGTAAGATATACTGAACAGTGAAAGCATTTTTTCTTTCATTTCCTGTAGGTTGCAAGGTGTACAAAAATTATTAAGGCAGATTCAGATGAGGCATGATAAATAACCTGGGTACTTAGGTAGATGGGCCGATTAGCAGCCAGCGATTTCTTGTGTTTGGGGGAAATCGATGAATATACTTAGATTAAACCAACTTCCGACAGGAGGCGAGCTGGAGGCTGATGGTTCAAGTGGAGGCAATTGGGAGGAAAGGAGCTGTCCTACCTACCTCACAAAGCTATGCCTCAGGACATGTGATTCTCTACCATATCACGTCCCCTACGCTCTGAATAGAGTATGGGATGACTGTAACCTTGCCCCCCGACTAAGTGAATCAAACTTTTAAACGTAACCCTCGCCATTTAGATTTGGAAGTGACTGACCACCTCTATAGGTTGCTTATGTTATAGTTATCCGCCTTTTAATATGTCACTGTATATACTGTGTGACATTATTAGAAGTTATTGGATGCGACTGTAAGATAGTCCTTTAATCTATTGGGCATTAATACTTACAATCAGTAAAAAAAGTCACTGACCATTTCTGTCAGCTGCTCTTGTTATAGTTATCCGTCTCTCGATATGGCAGTGTATAAACTTTGTGATATTATTAGCAGTTATTGGATGCAACTGTAAAATAGTCCTTTAATCTATTGCGCATTAATGTTTGTAATCAGTAAGTAAAGTGACTGCTTACTCCTGAATTTGCCCATTACGAGACTAAGGGCGTTTGTCTCTTTTCTTGACCTTCAGCGACTGATAACAGTTTAGCAAAAGTTTCCCCTGCCTCTCAGTTTTTACTATTAGAAAATAGCCCTGTCGTTAAATGGGAATGTAAGAGAGAAATTGTGAATACGTTGGGTTTAATGTAGGTAAAGTGCAATATACAGCACAATGTAGAAGTTGAAAGGTCCATTGTTTAGAGTGGAGCCCATGCAGATTTGGCTCACTCCGTCGTCACGGTTGGTAGGTCTTCCTTGTCGATACCAGTGCCCGTATTATCATACTCGGTTTCATTTGTCCATATGTATTTTGTCAGCTGAAACTATGGGTTAGTGTAAACAGCATCGATTTTGCTGTCAAGCGTGTTAGATCCTACGGTTCATTTGATTGAGCAAACCGTCTGAAGATCCCGGGGTCGTGATTCCGAACTCCGCTTTGGAAAAAATTCTTATTCGTCTACGTTATTCTCTTACAGCAGCTCCTTTAGACCACTGTCTATCTTGAATCTCTGCTCCACCTCCCAGCTGTGGCGGCCGAAAGTCCGTCAACATTAGAAAACAAGTGAGGGCAAGATACAGCCAAACAAGCACGCACGCTAAAACATTCGGTAAAGAAACATATTACGTCATTGTGATATGTGAGCTTGTTCCAATGTTACTGACAGTTCTGGTAAGTGTTGCCTGACTGTATAAACTCGATGTAATATCCTGCAAAATATACTAATTGTCAAACAACCAGGTAGTTTTTCAATACCTAAATCCCGTATGCCCTTAACAAATTTTCTCGCTCATTTCATGTTGTGAGAAATTAACGTCATGAAGGAAGGGAAAAAATGCAGGCTTACATTTGCGAAGAAAGCTCTAACCGATGTAGTATCAGCTTTAACAAAGTGCCTTGCCCATCAATTTAATATAACAGGCCTCGTGATGGAAATGTGTTATATTTGCATGGTGGTTTACCTAACTAGTTGATAAAACAAACGCCGCAAATACGTGGATTCCGGCTTCTGATCCCGATAATAATTTTTGTATTTATCAAATACCTATTTCAAACGAATTCCGACGCAATTCGACAACAGTTATATAGAAAAAACCCTTAAGAAATAAGTTTTCAATCGTTGTTGTCCCTTATATTTGTTCTTCTATGCTTTCGAAACGTGCAACCTAGGTCAGATTCTTTCTTCTTTTTCTTGTTCTTCTTCTTCCTCCTCTTCCTCTCCTTCTCCTTCTTCTCCTTCTTCTTCTTCGTTCAAAATAGGCTAATAAGGCATATTTGACATAGTTTGCATACACTAGATGCGTACATTCCATGGTCCACAAAGTTTTCAAAAGAGGCTAATAAGGCAAAATTGACATAGTTTGCATACACCAGATGCGTACATTCCATGATCCACAAGGCGTTCAAATAGCCTAATAAGGCATATCTGACATAGTTTGCATACACTAGATGCGTACATTCCATGGTGCACAAAGCATTCAAAATAGGCCTATAAGGCATATTTGACATAGTTTGCATACACTAGATGCGTATATTCCATGGTGCACAAAGCGTTCAAAATAGGCTAGTCACGTGACGTAAAAATTGGCCTATAAAAATATCGCGAATGTGACCCATGAAATAATTTTTTGTTTATTTACATCTGTAAATGATAAAAAGTGCTTCATGAGAAGATTTGATTCAATATCTTTTTCACACTTTCCGGCAAAACCATTTTTCTGCTCTGGGACACTGGTGTCTCTATGATAGGAAAGGGAGTAAATAATGTGACAAACTAGGACTTTTTAGACTGCTTTTTCTCTTCTCATTGAATTTGAAGACGATTCCCCACTCGACGTTTTCATGAAGGTAATAAACATGGATGATTTAGTCGCATTACTTGTTGACTGGAAATACCATAAAGGAACCGATTCCAGTTGGAACTACGGATTCAAGGCCCTTGCCGTTGAGCGCAATACTGCTGGATTGGAGAGCTGCATCGATGATACCAGGGTGGATTACAAACTTTGCTAAATCAGAATAGATGGACGATGGAAGGTCAAATTTGACCAGTAATTTATTGTTGCACCTCCATGCTTCACCAAGCAAAGCAAAGGATTCTCCACCCAGGATACCAGTCCCTTCAATAATTTTCTTCATTTGTTGCTTGTTTAGGTGCTCCGTGGCTTCTATTTGGATCATCTTTAGTTCGAAAGGAAGATTTAACCACAATAGAATGTTCTACCAACCTAAATGAAAGTCTAACGAAGCCGTTCAGATATGTGTTGATCACCGTCATCTACTTCTTCCTGTATAATCGTGTTCTTGACGCAGACTTCTATCCGCAGTACTTTTCCAGCTGCCTACACCGCTTGGGAGAAAGGTATTTAAAGGTATCCCCAACCCTCAGTTTCATCCCCCATTTCACGAAACCCCAACGACACGTATACCTTCCTTCAAAAAGTCAAGGGAGAGTACACGATGGGCAATTCTTCCAACATAATTACTATTGCTCTCCTTCCCTGCTGCTGCTAACTGGAAATCTACTACAAAGCTATACTTCTTAAATGAGTTATACTACAAAGTTTTTCTTTGATCTGAAAACTTGAAATAAAATGTGTTCAGTTTTAAATGGAAACCCCAGAAGTGGCAGACTTGCAAAAGATGCCTTGAATATCAAAATAATGAAAATGGTCTCGACCAATGGCAAGAAAACATTCATACATATGTCTCAAAATTCTTATCGCATGCATTGAAGACTAATAGTTTGTTTGTGGTGCAAAACATGAATATTGCACGAAATAGCGAAAACATTGTGTAGTTAAAAGCTTTTTTCGTCTGACACTCCTCAGAGTACTAACGTCGTTAGTACTCTGAGGAGTGTCAGACGAAAAAAGCTTTTAAGTACACAATGTTTTCGCTATTTCGTGCAATACTCTTGCTGTGTACCACAAACAAACTATAATTAAATTTCTTGACCAAAAGCATCTCCAAGTTAATTCCTGTTAATTGATGACAGTAAATTCAAGAACACCTGTTGACACTAGCAACCAACACTGATAACAGTTGACGCTGATATTCCTGTCTGTGCAACCGCTCGCCCTTGCATTAGGGATTATTGAGGCTCTCTTGTGTGCAGAATTCTAGGTACTTCAGCTCTAATACCCATACGAGGCTTCTACATTTACTGGAAAAGAGTACAAGAAGGTCATAAACGTTGCTTCGGATGCTCCAACTGTAAGAGATATACATTTGCTTCCAGAAAACCGTAAGTTTTTTATTGTGATAATGCCATAATCTTGTGTAACTGGAAAGCAGATTATCAATTTAATAAGTTTACTTGTTTTGTATACTTGACTTTTGTGTGATAGGTTGCCACTAAAATTGTTAATGTTTTCTCCTTTTACTCTCCAACAATTTCATATAACTAAAAATGAGAACCAGTGCGTTGAACAGAGACACTATTCTTTTTTACTCCACTTATGGTATTCTTTGTTGCCTAATATCCTACGGCATTCCACTCTCCTTAGATTACAGTAAGTGGCACGAGGGTGTTAAATACACAACTGCCAGGGGTTATATTTTGTCAACTAACTGTATAAGGAAATTCGATGATAACCTGTAGTGATAACTAAGCAACAACTCAAGCAACTCCAGGCCTGGTTTTGAAAAATTGCTAAACAACTCCAGTGAGCCACATCACATTATGTACCAATACATGTTAGCACATGCTGGATGTAACTGCAGCAAGTAGTTATATTTTCTGATTTAGAGCTTCAAAACTATTTTACCAACTTGTATAAATAAAGTAAATGTTGTGACTGGGACGGCAAAGGGTCCCTTTAGAAGCATAAATTGACGTGATAATGACATATGAGGAAAAGCTCAAAACTTAAATCGTAAGACCACGAGAAATCCACCCCCCTTAGGGGGTATGTGAGTTGTTAAAGGGGTAAGGTGAGACCAGGGGTACCAGGAGGGGCACAGCTAATAGCATGTTTCATTGCTTTTCATATGTCTGGACTAACCAAAGAAAGAGATAATTATTCTCTATGAGAGAAAGTGGCTGCAATTTCTTCCGAAGTGGGCTTTATCGAACATTTTAAAGTTTCTTTCGCTTCACTGTTCATGAAGTAAAAATAGTAAACAACTTAAAAACTTTAACTGTGCATTTTTTTGGTAAATTTATGTAAGTGTATTCGTGCATCTATAGAAAATACTCAAAATTAACCCTGGCTGTAGTCAATCCACAAACAGCGAAATAAATGGCTCCTTATTGTCACAACGCTTCTTATTTTACGATCCAAACCAACACTTTTTTACAAACAATAACCAGTTCAGCAACTTCTAGTTTCAGCGTGAAAATTAAGCAACTAGAAACCTGACTCAGACACTAAGTTGATTAGAGAAGAACCGTGTAGAATTGTCAAAAAAATGCTGTTCTAGGATGTGGAAGCCTAAAAGTTCTGGTCTAATTGTAGAAATAACCACCAAGTACACTACAGTCACTTCACCGTTATTCTTCTTACTTCCGATGTAACTTGTGACCTAGAGAGAAATAGGCCACTGGTAATATACCGAAACGACAGTAGAAAATATTAGATAATGTTAACCAAAACAAGGCATAATCCCAGTCAGAACTTCAAATAAGTTGGAAGTTTTTCACTCTTCGTAAGTTGGTACGAGTAAGTAAGTACCGCGTATCAGGGAACGTACTCGCCCTTAAATTTAAAAGGGCTGGTTTTCGCTTTATTGCAGAAGTTTCACCAAATTTGAAGGTTTTCAGTTCCTAGTATTTTTCTCTAATCTGGTCCCTCTATATGCCCATCCTCCAAAATTGACGGCAGTCCGAGTTAATATATATAGTAAATAGGTAACGAATTTGATAGTTTTAATTAGGATGAAGAATTGGATAAACCCGCTAAAATTAATTAGGACAAACTACCAATTAATTGTTAATTAATTAATTAGGATAATCCTTCCATAATTTCTTATATTGCTCATTTAATGTTTTCAGTTACTAGTATTTTTCTCTAATCTGGTCCCTCTATATGCCCATCCTCCAAAATTGACGGCAGTCCGAGTTAATATATATAGCAG
Organism: Alatinidae sp. Z8VKAUB7J3; assembly: GCA_010016025.2. Lineage (NCBI taxonomy): Eukaryota > Metazoa > Cnidaria > Cubozoa > Carybdeida > Alatinidae > Alatinidae sp. Z8VKAUB7J3. The sequence goes on from JAAAKM020721499.1 coordinate 53,700,711, forward strand.
TATCATTGGATAATTTACGTTGATCAGAAAATGGTGAACGTCCTGCTTGGACAACAATCTGGGTTTACAAAACAGCCGTGCTTCTTGTCTATGCGGTACAGCCTCAATAAAGCTAATCATCGGATTAAAAAAGACCGGGAGCCTCAAGAAAAGCTCAAGAACTGGAGACCAGAAAGAATAGGCAAAACATAGAAACAAAAATTTCTTTCAAAACCTCTTAGCTATGAGAATCTCGGATCCGTATAATGATTGATTTAGTTGGAAGATGGCGAAATAGAAGGAATCGTTTCAAAAAGTGTGTATAGAGGGGGGGGAGTAGACCACTTTCTTCTATTTCGCTTCAGCTCATAAAACCTGTCTCATTCATTTTCATGTCAACAAGTACTGCACATTGTCGTTTCATTTCATGTTGCTCGTGTTGCTTTATTTGGTCTTCTTTCTCAGGCATTTTCTCATTTCTTACTCCTTCTTGCTTAACTAAAAAGAGCTATGAGATGCTGGACCTCACCAGCACTGAATGTTAGAGCGGGTTTTCGTGAGCCCGGAGCTACAACTTTGAACTGCAAATATTTTGCTTTCTAATTTTGTCTTAATTTTTAACTTCAGTGCTACACTTCATTTTATGTGAACCAGATTTTTTAGTATCAATTTCAGTTATAGGTAGCTATCGTTTTTTGATTATCAGTTTTGGTATCGGACGTTATTTTAGTATCAGTATTGGCATGGACATCTGTATCAGCATGTTGTGATCAATATCAGTACCAATAATAGTTTAAACGTTCGTTGTGACATTTATCAAGTATTATTTCTAAGCATGCGGAACGAGAAGTTCAGATAATACCTGTTATTTATGCAACACTACGCACCATTTGCATAATTTTATATTATTATCAGCAGTAATTTGTCCAGAAGAGGTCTTTTATAAGACAGAATTATGCTAATACAGTTTACTTTAATGTTATATTTAAATTGATCAGGATGGTTGCGATCAGGATCAATGAGTTGACCCCAGCTGCGAAGTATAGGGTCAATATTTTCACAAGGAAGGGTTTGCAATATGGGCAATCTTTAGCCTATTTCCAGCGAGAAATTTGAAGTTACCCCGAAGATGTCTTTCAGAAGACGAATTATTGTCAAATCATTTTTTACTTTAGAAATTTTGTCTGGTGTAATTTACGATAGACTGTTCACCTTTTCATTAAAAATCTATCCGGTGAATTTAAAACTTGAGTCGAGATGCCATTTGGGTCACAAATAGCCTCTTCAGATCGTACTTAGATCGTTCCTGAAACGCATCTTCTCCTGGGCATATACGACGTAGGCGTAGAGCCTGGCTGTAAGGGATCGCACACTTTGTATGATACGGGTGACAAGAATCAGCGTTTAAATATTGGTGGGCATCTGTGGGCTTAATAAATAAGTCGGTAGCTAGAGTATCACCTAGTTTTGCTACAACCTTGACATCTTAAAATTTTGTTGTGTGTGTAGACCACAATGCCGTAATTGTAATTGCAGAAAACTTCCATTCTTAGAAAATGAAAGCAGGTAAGAGTTGGCAACAAGAGCAGACTGAGAAAGAAACAATGAAGAAACGTTTCTAAGCTGTTTTGGCGGTGGTGAGTCCGAACTTACTTAAGAATGTTTAAAATTCCTCTTTGGTTGTATTTTGGAATATGGCACAGAGACGTTGTAGCGTACCAAATGAAGTTACCTCCAGTATTTAAGCTTTTTGCCGTTGATATCCGAGGTTCCTTATTTTGCCCTCCTTCCGCCATAATACCGTTATTTGTGAAGCTAGGGCTACATTCAACTGCTCTCTGACACCCTTCCAGAATCGTATGACTGGTTTAGAAACTTGGAAAGGTTATTCTAAATTTTATGGGGCTATTCTTAGTTGGGAGGGGGCGGTACTGCGCCCATGATAAGAGCAAATGTCCTGAGAATACATGTGGAGTTAAGTTCACAAATAGAAATATAACTCCAATAAAACTATCCATAACACTGATTTACATTGCCTAAATTTACAATACTGGAGCTTTTACTACCAACGGTAAAAATTGAAAGAAAACGGGAGCTACCCTCAGGATGGACCCACAGTGATATTGGTTCAAATAATCCTAGTGCCAAAACTTGCTGCGGCCCCGCTTGAGTCCACAGATAATAATTTGAACCACGGGCAAAAAAAGTTGGTCCCCTGGCTTAAGAAAAGCCTATTGATTTTTGAGAAAAGTCAGTCTTGTTTGGAAAAATTACCAAAAAGAAAATTAATACACTGTCTCCAGCAATCCATATAAATAACATCCCAACTAGGAACTGAGTATTTGATATTTCGTTGGAAACTAGTGCACATGCGCATTTTCGAATACCTATGTTCAATATACGTAGAGAGGTACAGCAGTTAGTACAGCGTGTATCAATCGGCGGACCCTTATCAAATGGGCAAAAACGCACATTTTACCCCTCTCCACAAGCTCGTTTATGCGAAAAATTATTAAATTAGGGGGTAACAACTTCATTGTAAGCAGTTAAATACTACAGCTGTACTTGGTAAACAGTAACTCCTAAGGTAAATTTCTGTTTCTACTGTACTTCAACCGTATCACAATCGAATAAATCATGGCTTAGCTTAGCTTGACTGTGAGTACTAGCACACAAAAACCAAAGGGTCTTCCGAAAATGAAACGAAACACATGTACACATTTAAGTTCCATCTGGCATTAAGGAGCGTTTGTGGGCTAATCACGTCTCCTATCTTACTCAGGCATGCCTGGAAACAAACGTGGTATATGTATGGTAGATGATATTCCACCCTACATCACACCTATTTCATCGATCTTCATGTCTACCGTACAATGCTTCTACTGCTTCGAAAAATGAGGAAGAACTGAAACAATAAAAGAGTATGAAAAGAGAATCTCTTAGTTGATAAAAGATACGAAATTTCTTCTGAAATACGAATGAAATGAATAATAAGCCTTTCTTCACCTACCAAATAATAATCCCCACTTAAATTTGGTGGTACCACCCCTGTACTGGCAAAACTGTAGTAACCGTGATTCCCCTAAATCGATAATTTACCGTAGTTGGTCACCACCTAGGGTCATCAGCCACACTGTATCTCAGTTCAGTTAAACGGAAATATCAGCCGTCAACCAAATGTTGACGACCCAGTCTTGTTTGCCCTTATTCTCCAGCTTCTCTTCTCATTGTTCGGATCCAAGTCTCTCTCGATCTACCCCTGCCTCTCGCACCCCCAGCATTCCAGTCCAATGCTTCTCTAACTAGATCTTCCCATCTGTAGACATGCCCCAGCCATTTCCATCGTGACAGCTTCACATGTTTATAAATTGGCTCCACTCTTGTGATTTCCCTCACTCTCTCATTTGTAACTTTATCTTGCCATCTAATCCCCAACATCCTTCTCAACACCTTGCTCTCGAAACCTAGCATCTTCCTATCTATCACAGCCTTACTGTACCAAGACTCATGACCATAGATCAAAATTGTTATTCCTTTGAGGCGCTGACTCTTGTGGATTGCTACATCTCCGTTTCTTCAGATGTCTTTAGAATCGTTTCACTGCACACTCCCCTTCACAAACTCAGTCTCTTATTGTAACCAATTCTTGATATTTTTCTGCTCCCCCTTCCTCGAATATTCCCATTAACCACTACACATTCCAACCCACTTCGTACGTCAGTACGTGCTAGACGTAGCAATTCCGGACTCTGCATTTTGTTTCCATTTTCATTTTCTTTTTTTTGAGTATGATCTGCTTTCATAGAACGAATCCTTTTCTACACCGATTCTCTTTCTGATTTCTGGGAATGGAGACTTTAATACAAGGTAATTGAAGAGAAGCATATATAGCGTTTTGAACAAAGCATTGGTCGTTCCTGACATTTAGTCAGCAAGTTTGTGAGCAATATTTCAAGAGAATTATCAGTGGAAAACGCAGAAAATGTCAAAGAAAAAGGAGAGACGTGGCTGTTAAACAAAGAAACGCACGAAGCAGAAACAACCTAGAGAAAGAGAAATGTATGAAGATAAATCATTAGAGGCAACCGGGAGACAAAAGAGATAGCCAAATCAGGATGAGCAAAGGGCTAATCAAAATCGTAAAATCAACCTATGCTCAGATGTGACTTACAAGCGATCTTTAAGCTGGGGATTACTAGAGGGTTATAGCATGAAAAGATCGGGTGCCTTTACAGTTGAAAACCATGATTTCCCCTTTAATTTAATAACTGAAATAGTGCAAGAACGGTAAGGTGATAATGGGACAAGCAAAAGTGGTTTCCATTCCTCTGAAGGGACTTGAAAATTGCCCCACAAATTCGGAAAGCAGAAATTTCAACATATGTCATAAATTTAGTAGGTTTATGCACTCGAACTTTGCTCTTAATTGACGAATAAAATTAAAACTTAGGGACAAAAATACCACAGTTTGACAACTGACTGGCACATTCTCATGACGTATTTGCCGTTCACCGTAGGTTTATGGGTTGGGAAGGTAACGGGGATTGATACCTCCAAAATTGTATGGTAAATATCGGCTTGTCGGACCAGAAAGACTTGTTAGAAAAAGAAATTAAGCACCTGTGGAGCAAATATACGTCACCCAATGACTGTATGCTTATGCCGCTCACCCATGGTACAGGGTATTTATCGAGCTTATTTCTTATGCCCCCAACTGGTACCCTTATGTCGTGTATAGACCTGTAATACTGAATGACATTTCGTAAGCTAGATTCTTTTGGTCGTAGCACGAAGGGAAAACTCTTTTATTCGTTCATTATCAGATCGTATTCCCTGATGTGTTACGACTTGAATCAGCTGCTCTCGGGCATAACTTGTATGCAGAGCACGGCTAACTTTCGATCGCACAGGTACTGGTCTTCATTAAGTGCTGGCATGTAATTGACAAAGGATGATCCGATTCCAACCCTCCAGTGGATATCAGTCCTCCATCCCCTACATTGGAGACCAGCTGAGTGGAATTGGCCGTTGGCATGAGAACCATGCCAGATACTCTTGACCGGCCTAAAGGAAACAAAAAAGACAAGATTTCAAATAACATAATCTCTTCTGGTTTACTTGGGCCAAGACATTTCCAGACCTTGGAATGACACCGCAGGAACTGATGGAATTCATGAAGAAGGAGCAAAACGTAATTTTACAAAACATTGTTTATTAACTAGAATTTCCTTCTGGCTTACTATTGTGTGCTACTAAGTCATCATCCTCATAATCATAATCATCATCACCATCATCATCATCATCATCATCATCGTTATCTTCATTATTATCATCATCATCATCACGATCATCATTATCATTATTAACAACAACAACAACAACAAGATTCGTTATTAGACTCGATCAAAGTCATGGAATTCGTCTTTTGCACTGTTGATGACCGAGAGTCATTGTCGCCCGTTATTGTTGACTTTTTACATCCCCTCCCTCAGGTAGGGACTCTGATTACATCGTTAAATTGCTCATTAGTTGTACTAGGATTAGTCAGTGCTGACCTTGATTGCTTGCGCACGTCGTAGTCAGTTGTATATAGGTAGTTAGTGCTAATAAACGTAGAAAGACCGACGTTTTGCCACAGACATTGTTCTGTTGATAAAAACATTGGGTGTTGTCGTAATGCTAAGATATGCTGGTTGATAATACAGGTGATTAACTTCTCTTATATTACGAAAATAATTTTAAAAGCGTGTGAGAGACTGTGCGCAAGGAAGCAATTACTTTCCGAGGTTGCAAAACGCTGTTCTTAAGTAACCTGTAAAAGTCTTCGCAAAACTGCCATCATCCGGTATTAAACAGATATCCGAGCGCAATTTGCAATTAATTGTAAATCACCCGCTAGTCTTGCTCTATATCAATACGTTTTACTCATGATTCGGCCATATCACGGGGTAAAAAAATTAGAAACACATTATTACTGTTTTTGTGCTATCTGAACGATTTGTCTAAAAGTTTACGTTTTCTTCAGGTTTTACCGCGACCCGTAAAACGTTAGTAACAGCTGAGTGAGTTTTCTGTGTTATTCATAACCTCCATAATTATCCTCTGGCAGTGAAATATTTCGCATAACAAGAGCCCTAAGCCTAGTAGCTCTTGCTGGCATAAAAATGACACTAGGTACAGTTAGATTTCTTTTTCCTTTGCTTTAATATATGAGATCGGCAATAGTCTTAAGTTGTACATGATTATTTTAGTGACAGTGGGGTGCAAATACTTATATGTCTTTTATAATACTGGCACTAGTTTCAAATTGGGATTAAAGATGGTAGTTGTACAGCCATATGGGCTCATCTCGCCCACTGCCACATCCTCCCAACACGTTTAACTACCTGAGCTGTTGCCTAACAAGGCGTTTTTAGTGACAATTGCATGCTTGGAATGCGTACATTCCATGGTGCACAATGTGTTCAATATAACCCAACAAGGCGTTTTAGTGACAATTGCATGCTTGGAATGCAATTATTCCATGTTGCACAATGTGTTCAAAATAACCTAATAAGGCGATTTTAGTGACAATTGTATGCTTGGAAAGGGAACATTCCATGGTGCACAATTTGTTCAAAATAACTTAACAAGGCGTTTGTAGTGACAATTGCATGCTTGGAATGCGTACATTCCATGGTGCACAATCTGTTCAAAATAACCTAACAAGGCGTTTTTTCACACAAGATCATTAAAACTGAACAACGGAAATTTCTACCACTGTGGTAGAGATATCCAGTTAATCGCACTTCAACCGTCCTAGACATGAAAGTAAATGTTAAAGCTATCACCAAGGCCAGCCAGTGTAAGCCCTTATGTGGTACCCAATATAGTTTGAACTTGAATCTTGTTGTGTGTGAAGTTGGTATTACTTTCAACGATATAAATATGAGTCAACCACTCCCATCGCCACCATTTTCCGAGCAAGGGCATTCTCAAATACAGAACCGTCAAAACATAATTTAGAAAAATATTATAAGCCTTTCAGACCTTGTTTTGCTTTAATTGATTAAATAACCCACCACTGTCAATTCCATTTGATTGCATAAGGATTTTAGTTCCAGTTTCTATTGCCTTTAAAGTTGTGGCAAATAAGATCAATTTAAACAGTCAAATCCAGTTGACAGAAGTAAAGTAAAAACCAGAAGTAGAAATTGTGTTTAGAGACTGTAGGTAAATTTCACGATGGAATTTCGAAGAAACGAAAACAAAACTTCAAAGACTGCTTAGTGGAAACAATGAGAGCTGTACAAAGAAGAGAGAACGTTGATTAGACGCAAAACTAGCGGGCATTTATTCACATGGCGTAAAAGATATTTCTGACGGTCCTAAAGAAAACATTTTGCCGTAGTACGGCACCTTAAACTCGTGTCACCTCTCTAATACATTTTACAGAGCAAATTGTATTATTTTTTAAAGTTTAAACAGTAAGAGGACGAAACAGAAAATTAGGTTTCTTCATATCTCATTCAGACCATCAAACACCGAAGATTTGCTTTCATTAAGTTAATTTTTATTTTATTTCTCCGGCATATCTTTTTTTGTGTAGCGTACATACTGTCCCAAGTATAAATTATCACTCCTAGATTATTGAAGGTAAAGGATTTTGCATACCGAGAAAGAAATAAAACAGTCCCAAGGGCGATGCCCCTCAGTTTGTGCTACCGGGTAGAGAAGCAAGCCATAAAGCAGGCTCAACTGCCTTTGCGTGTTCGCGTAAATTCCTCTTTCTATCAAGTTTACAACACGTGCCTGGGGCCGACGACCTCTCGCTAACGAAACACCGGTACCTTTTGATCAATAATTAAAAGTTTTGGTAGTTACATTGAGATGAATACTCATCAAACATTCAAATGTCCTCACTTCACACAGTCTGACTTGGCTTCAACTGTTGATCGGCTACGACTTTCGTCATGTGACACGCTCTATGCCTAATGTCATGAGTAGTTACAGAGGGCAGCTGGAGCGTTCTGAGGCAACATTCCTTAATTTAGGCTACCGGGCAGAGAAACTATGAGGCAGGTTCAAACGATAAGAAGAACCGCCTCTCAAGCATCATGGAAAGAATCTATCGCCGATGAGCACAGATACTACATCCATTCTTAACCAAAAGGCCGAGCACAGCTGCCTATGACGTCGGTTGAATTTCCTCCCTCCCGAGCAATACGTTACTAGTTAGAAGACGTCAACTCTAAGCACGAAGTTCCAATGCCTAAAATTGACCATTGAAAATTCTTATTATACATCCGTGTGAGCGTCAGAGGTTATGATCCGAATGACCAGTAAAAAAAAGAGAGAGAAGAAGTTTTCATACCTATGTATGCTTTAAATATATTAATTCATCAATTGTGATTGTTTTTTATCGTTAACTGCACTTCAGTTTCATAGCTCCTATCTGCTGTAGCGGTTGTAAACATCCCTTTTTACAACGATTTAGTGGCAGGTTGAGCTTTGACCCCTATGACTGAATAGATTAGTGCATCCTGATTTTCTCAGTTTGCGCTTGCAGCTGGCTTCTTAAAAGAATCGTTATGACAGTTTCGTTGAAATCGCTAGAGTTTAAGCCACTCATCCCTTGTGATGTAGACCTGTGCACAAATGCCACTGGTCTAACCACTGGTCGTCGTTGACCAGGAAATTGCATTAAGAGCTGCAAGGAAATCCATGCTTCTCGGCCTTTTAGCAAGGAACGAAAGTAGAATCTGTTCTCGTTGATGACAAATTCTTTTCATAATCCGTACGAGGAAGGCCTATTGGGCAGTTTTGTCTGCCTCATGGCTTGCTTTTCTGCCCGGTAGCCAATATTGAGGGAGGCTCCAGCTGCCCTTTATTTTTTAGTTAGCCTGTTTGGTGGTTTTCTGGTTATTTAGGGTAGTTTCAATTTCGGCCCCACTGCTCATCAGGGGTCTTTACTTGCGTTTGGGAGATAACTCCTTACAAACCAATTAACAAGGAGTATTTTAAGTCGATGGAATGGTCAGATTCTTTAATTTTTGTGTGAAGGTGTTGACTGATTCTGATAGGATGATGAACAATGGAACGTGGAGTAGTGAAGTAGTAGACGGGGGTCAATACGTTTTATTTTCCAAGTCAGACTTTGGCTTACAAGATACTAGTTCGCTGAGAAAGTAAAACGAGATCATTGCAGTGTATTCCCCCGTTCTTAAAACGATTGTCCTTGTCTCTTACGTAAGGCAGGCGGTTTTAATTAGGCCTGCGTAGACGGCATGACTGTCGGAACAAGAGCAAAACTCGGAGCTTAATAGCAAATTGGGGAAGGTATGGAAGTTGTATGACGAGGCATGTAGCCAACTACTCAGCGGTAATCATGATAAAATGGAAAATATCAAAAAGTCTGACGTTGCTTACAAGTCGGATTGCTGCGCATGCCAGGAAAATATTTCTCATCAGTACCAATCATTTCTTCAACTTGTGGACTATGATAACAATGAAGTCGCTGCAGCTGACTCAGCAAAGGAAATTGATATAAGTTTAGATCAGCATCAGGAGTCTGTTGATGAGGAACAGTGGAGGTACCTGGAACCTTGTCTCCGGTGTTTCATACCAGTCTCCCTGATAAGCAGCGGATTATCCATCTCCATGACCTTATGTTCCTCAGTGGCAGCTTCGCATCTAATGGGCTGTCTGTTGGTTCCTTAATAGCTTGCACGCATCATAGGGGAAGGCCTTGCCCTGTTGAATGTCCACGAAATCCTTTTTCCTTGACAAGATTGCAGGCAAAGAGTATGTACTAATCCCCAACTAATCCAATCATGTCGTTGATTGCACTAAATAACAGTTTTTAGCATACCTTCCCCGGCATGCGAGGCATCAAGCCTTTTCTCTTGAAAACTGAACAACCACGAAGTAGGATTCGTTCTCAGTTGTAAGGTAATAAACCCATTAAGCGGAGTCTAGTTTGTTGTAGCTGAGAATATCTTGGTGGCAGAGGTGGGATGCATAATAACTGTGTAAGACGTTCTGGGATTAGGAGCAAGATAATTTGGCTTAATGACACGGCATTCTAAGTGAATGTGTTAACAGCAAACAGTAGGTTGAATATTCTTTTCTTAAGGAATTATATAGTTTCCAAATATTACGTTAATGTTTAATGCATTTGTAGTTTTTATTAGCGGAAAAATACTCCTATCAGGTTTGTAGGAAATATGTCGGATAGGGTTGGTACTTTTACCACTATGGCATTCTTTTTTTACCATGGTGCAGTAAAGAATGTCATGGTAATTATGAATTCAGAACTGATTACCTATATTGCTCCGTAAATTCCATTTATATCTAATATACTTTGAGCAAAACCAATACATTTTATTGTATATGTAGTTGAAGTGTTTGAACGAGTCAGTTGTAGTATGTAGCTGGTGCTTAAACCAATTGTCAGTTTATGAGACATATCAGTGTGGAAAGCGTAGGAATCTACAGTTTTACAATATTCTTGTTTGTTTTGTTGCAGATTGAAATAGACATTGAACCAAATGATAAGGTAAGTTATTAATACCATTACTGACTGAGGAAACTATACGTAAACGTACAAAAAGGGCGATTGGTGACACAGGGTGGATAGAACTCACGCTCAATTTCCAGTAAGTCCAAACAACTCCACATACATTCTAGTGTCCCAATTCATAAAAAGTGCCAAGGCAAGCGAGGGAAAAATTCATCTCACTTCGAAAAACAATACCTACAGCTGGAGCAAATAACACTTACGTGATACAGATTCCCCTCCTCCATACATAAATAGGGTATAAAGACTACGGTATATGGAACCTCTCTGTCTGACTGAAAATTCGTGGAAAGACTAGCTGTACAATCCCGGACATTTCCCATCCCGGACACTTCCCATCACTGGACATTTCCCATCCCGGACACTTCCCATCCCGGACATTTACCATCAGAACTACTATCATCAAAACATTTCCCATCAAAACATTTCCCATCAGAACATTTCCTATCACAACTGCTACCATCCGAACAATTTTCATTAGAACTGTTAACATTAGAACTGATTTGTTTCATCGGGGTGACAGAATCACAAAAGAGCTCCCCTTCTCAAGAGCAATTCTAGGAGTGAACGGTAAGAAAATAAGTAAGAGTGTGTACAAAATTCTTGTTATTATAATAAAAATTTTGTAATATCATCAGCATATTTTGGATCCACCTCGACTTTATGTTGGTCTCTATCAATTAGCCAGTCAAGAGCTGACCACAATGGCTTGCTGCAGTCAATTTGTTGGATGTGAGGTGGAAGTGATTTAATCGAAAAAGCAAGATAAATGATAAGAAGTAGTGCTGATAGACAAATTCCTTTGCATATACCAACAGAAGTTTTAATGTCGCCACCGATATTGTTTCCTAGCCGAACATTTAGTGTGACGTCGTTGATAAGTATGTGCATCATGTGCAGCTCACAGTCAGTGAGCATGGACTTCAGGATGTTCATCAATTTTCTTTCATTAGTCGGGGCACACGAATTAATTCCGAATGAAAATAGTCGAGTGCAACAAATGGAAATGCTGGAAAAAAGTTGAGAAACTAGGTGAAATGCCCTAGGTGGGAATTCTCCGGCGGGCAATTATCCTAGGTGGGAACTGTCCAGGGGGGAACTGTCCGGGGAGCAATGGTCCAGGGGGGAATTGTCCTAGAGCCGTATCCAAAGATATCTGCCATCTGTGACCAATACTTTTTTTTTAAACTTCAATGCCATTTATTTCTCATACTGAAATTGTACAACTCAACGTTACAATTTCTAAACTAATAACATTCTCATGCATTTTGATTCTGAGGTCGGCATGCCAAAGAACAAAGTTGTGTTGGTTGGCAAAACTGACCCCAAACTCCTCAAAATAGTAAAATTGCTGACCCCAATATTTGAAACTTGTCGTTGTCATCAGGCATCATGTCAACCATTGCTGTTGGATGTCATGTAGTGCCACTCCTTCCTATTTCAAACTACTACTTCAAATAGTCTCAAGTCTCACTTGCCAACATTACAAATATCATTTGCAAATCTTTATTGTCAACATTCCATTGACATCCAATAACAAATGTGATTTCTCATTTGGTGTCATCCACATCGAATTGAACTCCCTTTAAGTAGCTCAAAAGGGTGTCTCGCATCTGTTCATCCTCAGTGACTTTAGCTACCTTCAAGAATACTTTAAAACTGTTTAAGTAGTCCGTAATGTCACTGGTTCCATTGTAAGGGGGTGGTTTGTCGAAAATGGATGTGAGGACTCCAGCATGACCGTCCACGAAAATTAACTCCGGACTCTTTTTGGTCCACTATGTAACGTTCGCGCGGTCCAAATACAAACAAAGGCTCCAAATAACAACGTTCAAGCTGTAGTTAGTGTCATTTCTTATGCACTAAATTTCCAATTCAAAGTCTCTACCAGAATACTTACTGCATCTAGTGTATGCAAACTATGTCAAATATGCCTTATTAGCCTATTTTGAACGCTTTGTGCACCATGGAATGTGCGAATCAAGTGGATATAGACTATGTCCAATATGCCTTATTAGCATAAATTGAACCCTTTGTGCACCATGGAATATATGCATTTAGTGTGTGCAACTATGTCAAATATGCCTTATTAGCCTATTTTTAACGCTTTGTGCACCATGGATTGTACCGATTTAGTGTATGTAAACTATGTCAAATATGTCTTATTAGCCTATTTTGAACGCTTTGTGCACCATGGAATGTACACATCTAGTGTATGCAGATGTTTATTAATTACCTGCATACTCAGTAAAAATAGGATCTATATATTGTTTCAAAGGAAAACTTCATATGGACCTCGGAGGCTAAGGAAAATATCACGAATGGGGCAAATCACTGCCAGATGATATTCCTTTACAACATCGCTGTTTTCTTTCTGTAGATTTTAAAATAGCTGTGTTTCTCTCTGCCTGAAGCCAATAAACACATAGCCCACTTCAAAATGCTTTTAAAACACTTTGTTTAGTTGAATGAACACAATTTTCTCCTTAACGACTTTTATTCAGCTTCTAAAATGACTCAAATTTCGAACGTCACGCATAACAATCAATCCAATCTTAGTGATTTCGGGTAAAATTAATCTAAATTTGACATCAACCCATTAAAGCCTGCATGAAAACAACGGATTTATTGGAAAGAACATGAGTTTTCAAGTTAACAACACAAAATGAGTTCCACTTCTCGTTCTTGTTTATTGACTATGCTCTTTGCTTGTCATTCCCGATATTTAGATGCTGTCAATTAGAACTCTGAAAATTAAAAACAGGCCAATTAAAACGGCCTGTAATCCGTGGACAAAAACCTTCCAAAGCTTTGTCAAAGGTGCATATAGGGCAATGGAGGTTCCAACATTCTTGTTAAAAAAGAGAAAAATTAATGAAACCAGCTGATTATCCACTGTAATGCTAATATATTGCCAATAATAAGAACTATTTAACATCATAAAATTTGCTCGAGTCCAATTCTATTAGCATTATAAACGGATCCTAGTTTTGCAGGGCTGCGTCGATTGGCAAAAATTAGCAATCCCTGCTCGACCCGAGCCGTTTGTCATAATAGATTTTTTTATTTTGCATAGAGTCGTAGAACGATGTGACCCACTTTGCATGGAGAGGCTTTGTCCGTACGCTATGGCTTTTCAAAGGGAAACCAAAGTTACCGAACTCAAGTCGTTGGTCACACGTACATACCCTATACGTTCTTTGTACACATCTCATTCGTTGTTTCACACAGTGACTTACCAATTGTTAAACACCGGCATCTTCTCAATTAGGAGTAAAAAATTGCTTTTAAAGCAAAACTTTTAAATTGATATATGTTCTGAAACTAGAACGTAAACTCTTCATTGCCTAGTAGCACTTGACTGTGCTTTTATTTCCTTAATTAAATACGTAAAGCAAAACGTGAACCAAATCTTGTATTTATTCATGTGAATTAAACACGTGTTATCCGTAAACGAGATCGAGCAGCCATTTGCTTTTAAATATATAACGATGTCAAAAAGTCGTGAAAAATATCTTCTAGGGACTCTTTAGGGGGCTGAGGGTCATCCTTAAGCATCATCTGTAGACGCACCTATCTTGCGTAGAGTATACTGTATGAAAAGCCAACATTTTCACGTTGCTTCCGGGACAAAAAGCCCCGTTCTAGAGTTGATATAAACTTCCCCCTATTCTGCTCTAAGGATGCTTGTCAGACGGTTCTTTGTAAAAAGTACTCGTTTATCATAACGCATCCCATCATAGTCAAAGGCATACCCTCAAAGGAACAATGTCATGGAAGAGATCAAAGAACTTTACCTTTTGAATAATTTGATAGATAAATCACGATTACTGACACTATGATATTATCTACGAAATGATTCTTTTTACCTTAGACGTATGTTATACAACGACCCCCTTGATGGTGAAACACTAATCGCTTTTCAAAGACCAGTAAAGCATTTGTCGTTCTTTGCAAACCTTTTGGTATAAAGCTCAATAGGAAGATCAATATCAATAGAACACCCATATTATCGTCTTTGCTTTGCAGCTGCAAAACATAGACTCCATCTGGAAAAATTCCACACGCGTTGTCTACACAGATTTTGCGGAATCCATGGGCAAGACCGTATATCAAATACCAGGATACGTGTGGATCTCATTTTAGGGTCACTATCATCAAAGGCCTATAAATTGCTTAAAATGCTCTAAACTCACTGGCAATAAACTGACGATATCATAACACCGCTTGGCAAGCATGTTGCAACTGGTTTCGATGGTAGTCAAAATTTGACAAATTTTTGCAAATTTCTCCAAGGCGCGCGCCTTGGACAAAATCTCATTTTAGGTTCACTAGCATCAAAGGCCTATAAAATGCTTAAAATGCTCTAAACTCACTGGCGACGAACTGCAAACATCATAACAGGACTTGGCAAGCATGTTGCAACTGGTTTTGGTGGTAGTCAAAATTTGACCGAGAGTATTTACGTTGGTCATCAATGATACAATAAGAATCCGATAGTGTATTGGTGTTGTGATTTCTTTACATAGTACATCCCTTGTCATATTGTTGTGCTTTGGGTATGACAAGGAACAGGGCTACAGAATTAAATGTTATGACTGGCCGAAAAGACCCGATGAGAAGACAAATTCTTTTCGTCTGCCAATTGTAAATAGGAACCAATTACTTTCAATTCTTTTGAAGCTCCAACCCTCCTAAAGCAGTAGGGCATCTCAAGTTCTTATCACAAGATGTGATGATCACGTGTAAGTTACAATTTGTACGTCTTACATATTATTGCTTCACAGAAAGACAGAAATATAACGAACTGTAAGAGTACGTGGAAAAGCTAGGTAATACACAGAACCTCAGTAAAAATATGATATAGCATAATTGGTAGTGGGGAAATGTATGTAATATCAGGAACTGTTCTGATTAAAAAGCGTTTTCAGCCATCTCCACTCCAGCTAGGATAGTCTGCACGCAGGCTAGTGTTACCGTACTTCCTTCATTAAATGCCAACCTCTGATAAACCCCGTCCTCTGATAAACGACGTCCTCTGATAAACCTGTACTCTGGTAAATGACGCTCTACATTTAAACGCTGCACTCCAATGGTAGCACATCACGTTGCAATGCTGAAGGACGGGGTTCAATTTCTCTTGGTCCTACGTTTCCACCATTGAGCTTTTTATCCTATGTCATCATCCAGTCACACACGACAATCCCATTCTCATTGTGTACGCAATGAACCTTTTCTTACATATCAGGGAGTCCTCGGGTTCGGAAACTGTAGTGTACCACGACTCTATTGGGTTGTTAACTTCATTTGGATTCATGACTTGGAAGCTCACTGATACAGCTATTTGATAAGGAATAGTACACAAATGCTACAATAATTTTGTATTTAATGGCTTAAGCCTTATTAAACAGACATAATGATGATGTTTTTCAATGAAAAGTTAAAGAAGTGAAAGGCAAAAAACGCTATGATGATGCTTTAAAACGCTCAAATCGCAAAATTTGAAAATAGTTTGAGAATCAATAATGCCTAAAATGTATCATCAGTAAAAGTTAGGCAAAGTTACAAACTTTCATGACCATATGTTATGGATTAAAAAGGTATGAACAGAAGTATGTAGCGGCCGGCCTTATGGCCCCATCCATTCATGTGAGGTAGGGCTAATACCCTTACATTGAATACATTGTCGTGTATGGTAGATGGTTCCTTTAATGACAAGAGATCGGCGTACGGTCTGAGAGGAGCAGCAAGCAAGGAGATCGTTTAACTTTACTTCTGCTGATTCACATGCCCAATCCAGTCATAGGAAGCGCAAATAACTAAAACGGGGCATTTCACGTCAGAATTTTGTTGACGGGAGGTTACATTCATCCTGTTGATTTAGGTAATTTGGTCTACAGACTTCAAACAATAATTTCCACGCCCAGGATACAACCTCCGTTTGACCTGTCATTGTCATCATAGAATTTCTGCCTCAGAACAAAAGAGGCACCAGCAATTCAAGTGATAGCCAGAAACCAACAGAGAAAACTCTTTGAAAAAGAACAATGAATTCCTATTTCCAATATTTCCAGTCCAAGTCCAGATAAGTGAGTGCTCTACTTAATGACAAACTGTCATGTACACAGACAGCACTATCATAGACTGGGCTTGGGTTGTGAAAAGCAAGGGACTTGGAGGGTGTATTAGGTGGTGTTATGTCCTTGTGGATTTCCTGGATGCACAAAATCTCAGCTTTCAGCTTGGCAAGTAGAACTTGCCGATATTCCTCCAGCATTGAAGCTAACAAGCGTAAATCAAGACATCTCTGAAGGCCGAGAGAGTATATTTATCCTTTTACTACCCTCGGAGTTTGTGGTTCGCCATAGCATTTTAGCCTTGCCCAAATAGTAGCCAGCGTCTTCATCGGTAAAAAAGTATGTTATTATTTTTCTAAGTAACTGTCCTACTTCTAAGAGGCCATAATATTGTTTATAGGTATTTTTGTTTACTTTTAAATGGCATTAAATGTTGTTTAAAGGCATTCTCCATTTTTGTTGTGATCCCCAAGACGTAGTATAACACAAACCAAAGCTTTTCACCTTGCCTCTTTTAATGACCGTGGACTAGCGCATTTCCGTATTTATTTACACTAGTAGACTATAGCCTTTTGCTTCTGGTTATTCTTCACCCAATACAGTTTGTCTAATTTAAGAATCGACTTGAGAATCATTAGAGGCTCAAAACGCTGATTTTTTAAGAATCACGAGGCTCATAAAAATGAAGACCAACGGTTAGCGTCTTGCGTTCAAGGGCAAGGCCGCCCTTCTAGTTGTGCTTAAGATGATGGCACAATTTTCGGTAGAAAAATTAGGGCAGGGGAGGCCTCCCCTCCCTCCCCCCTCTAGTTGCACTCCTGTGATAAATACATGAAGATGGAAGTTGACCTTTAGTTAGCAATCTGTATCATGTGTTAATTCCCATGGGCCACCGCACTTAAGTTAATTACGTAGAATTCCAGTTCCTACCGCATCAACACAAAATTAATCAAACATTTATAAAATGTATCTTCTGAGTCGTAAAAAGAATCATATGGAAAACACGTGACTTTTCTTAACTTGATATTTCTTCTATAAGGATTGATGGTTCGTGGTTACTGATGTTAGTGTGCAATTTGCAGCGGGGGGAGGAAGCGATTGATGATAATTACATCGTTGTGTTCTTCTTAAACACGATGGGATCAATGCACTGATAAACGTTTCCACTATTCACTATTTAAGACGACCGGCTACGGCTTCTCGTTTACTATCAACTGACCACTACCTGTTAATAATTTAAGTCGCTAGTTTAGGCAGATGAAGAGTTTGAAGGTAACCTACTCTGAGTGGAAACGATTGTAATAGATAGTGAAGCTTGAGAAATACATAATGTGTTACTTTCATTGGACTTAAGAAATTAAGATAATATCTTAGAACAACGGCAAAAAAATTTGTTTATTTGTTGTTGTCCATACAACAAAATACAAGTTTTGTTGTATTCACTTGAAATTAAGTTAGGATAGATTCAAATTGCAAATCAATCGGGTTTGAACTCAAGAATTAATTGGAGTTTCCGTAA
Organism: Alatinidae sp. Z8VKAUB7J3; assembly: GCA_010016025.2. Taxonomy (NCBI): domain Eukaryota; kingdom Metazoa; phylum Cnidaria; class Cubozoa; order Carybdeida; family Alatinidae; species Alatinidae sp. Z8VKAUB7J3. The sequence continues at coordinate 53,718,844 of JAAAKM020721499.1, forward strand.
ACATTTCTATTATTTTATCTTGTTCCACCAAAAGATAATCTCTTAAACACTCCGAGACAGAAACAGGGCAACCTGGAATCGCCAGCAAACAGATCTGAAAAACGTGACTATCAACATTCAGCACGAGAGACATCGCTTGGCAGATCACATAGCCCGCAAAACTGACAACAGATGGACTAAACGTGTCGTAGATCAACAGCCTTGACATTACAAAAGATCTCGCAGAAGACCTAGACTGAAACAGAGAGACGACCTGACAAAGCATATGGGAGATACCTGAAGCAAAATGGCGATAGGGGGAGAAGGATGGCAAGAGTCAAGAGAAGGGTTCCTCCCCATGAGTGAAGGAAATCCTGGATTTTTATTCCTAAACTTGTTTTTAGTGACACTTGCATGTTTGGAATGCGTACATTCCCTGGTAAACAATGCGTTAAGAATAGCACAAAAAGCTGTTTTTAGTGACACTTGCATGCCTGGAATGCGTACATTCCATGGTGCACAATGCGTTCAGAATAGCACAAAAAGCTGTTTTTAGTGACACTTGCATGCCTGGAATGCGTACATTCCATGGTGCACATTGCGTTCAGAATAGCACCAAAAGCTGTTTTAGTGAGACTTGCATGCTTGGAATGCGTACATTCCATGGTGCACAATGCGTTTAGAATAGCACCTAAACTTGTTTTTATTAAAAAGTCTTGTCCAAGGATGATGTCACAGTACAGATTGTCAAGAATTGAGAGCTTGACATTGTTGTACTTAGTGTCACAAAGTTTCAATTATGCGCTGAGAACATACATTTAATAATAGCTTCGCGAAGCTATTATTAAATCTATGGTTGAGACTTCCAAGGACTTTGCGAGCAAGAGAAGTGGCTGCCGTCGAAACTTCTCCACGTGTTGGTAACAATTTCCACTCATACTGACAAATCAAGTCATTGTTTACAAAGCTGTCTGAGCTGCCGGTATCGATCAAAGCTTTTGATTCTACGCCTTGAATTTCAACGTGTAGTATCACTTTTCATTGATGACAGATTCTTTCCATAGTCCGTGAGAGGCGGTCCTACTGGGCGGGTGAGGCTGCTTCATGGCTTGCTTCTCTGCCTGGTAGCCTAAATTAAGGGGCGTAGCCCTTGGACACTCCAGTTGCCCATAATTTATTAGTTAACGTGTTTGTTAGTTTTCTGTTTTTTTCTAGGGTTGTTTCAATGTCGGGCCCACTACTCATCAGGGGTCTTTGATGACTTTGAGAATGATAGGAAAAGAGAGTCCCATGCCATTTCATAATTGGGAAAGGATTTGAAATGTTCTCTGAAGATCGAACAGAAATAGTTTGTTGTTAAGAGGGCTGCATGGCCCGTACTTTCTGCGAGGCATGCCAGCATCTACCTTCGAGGTTTATTTTATTAAACAACTGTGTTTTCTGATTCATTGACCATAACTTCAGAATAACCGCAACACTCATATCAAAGGAAATGAAAATAAAAGTTTGCGGCATTCTTCCATGAAAAACATTGAGCCAGTCAAACGCACGGGTTGCACCATTGATTTACATTGTTCACAAAAATCTTTTACATCTCCTTTTAGCCTGGTTCACATTAGAGTAAAACCCTTCGCTAGATTTGAGAGGAGGAGCAAGCAAGTAGACGTTATTCACGTTTTTGTTACCACACTGCGACATATCAACTATTTCGTCATTCAAAAATTTGTGCAGCTTTATTTCAGAGGTTTTTTTCTATCTCCGTCATGACGATAGTCCGTTTTAATTGTATCTGCCTGTAATTTGGTTAGTTTCTAGTCGTATTTTAGTCATTCATTTTTAGTATCTACTGATTTTTCCATTCACTTTATTAACCTTTACCGTCCTTGTTCCCTTTTTTAACTCTTCAGTTCTTTCTTTCTTTCTTTCTTTCTTTCTTTCTTTCTTTCTTTCTTTCTTTCTTTCTTTCTTTCTTTCTTTCTTTCAAGAAAGGCTGAAATTGTCACTGATTATAATTAAAATGGTGTTTTTAGGAAGAATGGGTGCTTCGTTATGCTGCTCAAAGAGTCAATTTAGTTATCAAAAGTTTGATTTTATTTTATTATTAATATAGAAGTTTGTTTGCAACTTCCAATGTGCTTTGCACAGCATGATGAACCGGGTGTCGATTCCTCCCTCATTGATTCACATTGCGCAGGTTCGTCTCCAATCAAGTCACCTAGCTCATTTGGTAGAGCACAAACCTCAAAAGTGTGAGTTACTGGTTCGAATCCCGTTAGTAATTTATTTCTTTTGTGTTTTTTCCCGTATGTACAACACTTGAGGTTAATTGGAAAATAGTCGGTCCTGCATTCATTGGAAAGGCCCACCCACGATGTGAACATTACCAGGCTCTTCTTACATGAATAGAAAAATTTATGCTATAGAGAACTGAAGCAAATTAGTCAACAAAGAGCTAAAATGAAGACCAGTTTTTCTCCTTAATGACATGAATAAAGTTCACTATGCGAGTAAGAGAAGAATGTTTCTGAAGTTAAGTTGGATAATTTCATTCTAATGAAGAGCTGAGCCAGTGCAGATGAAACAACCCGCTTTTGTAATAGAAAACAATATTTATAAATCTGCAGTAAGGTTTCCAAAATTTTACCAAATCGCGTAAACAAAGCCAAGTCAACAGATCCCAAAACAGACTCGGCAATAGGACAGCATCTGATTGAAAACCCGTCATGTGCTGACGACTATCAAGAGGATTCGTTTAGGGTATTAGCTAGAGCCAGATCTCCTTTTCATCTTGCCGCTTTGGAGGCCGCATTTATCAAAACAAAGAAGCCGGTTTTATGTCGACAAAAGGAATTTGTTTACAAATTACGCCTTTTTCAATAACACGAGTGGCAGAAAACGTGTCGCTCTCGTGACCGTTATTTTCTAGGGTCTTCTCGTTTCCAAGGTTTTATACAACCTACCTACAAACTATAAATTTATCGACGCTTTTACATTATCAATAGCTACTCACAGTGAATTGAGGTTTGTTGTTATTTCCAATCACTATGAATTAATTACTTCTCCCGATGGGGCGTGAGTAGCTTGGGCCTGTATTTATTTACAACTTGCGACACCTCAGGGTTGGGTTTCAACCTCTCAGTGCAGCCCCCGATAAGCAGAGCTATGTACCCCCACATGATCGTCGTAGCTTGCTACAGGCCTGCAAAATATGCTTCACATATAAAAATGCCATATTTAATGTTTATTGTGTTCCTCAACTAATGACTACATAACGTAATTAACTTAAAAATTGGCTTTATAGTTACATAATGTGCGATATGTCTTTGCAAGCGGGAACATCGCTTCGTGGAGAGCAGATTTAGAACGATCTTTTAAAGTCAGCTATAGAGAAAAATTTCCTTCCAACCTTCAGAGTTTTCGATTTTCAAAACTTTCAGATTTTCAAAATAGTGACCTTTAATTTTTTTAAAAAAAGACGAAAAAATATCCAAAAAACAATGAATCCTCCCGTCTTTGGCAATTCGAGAAAGGCCCACCCCTAGTAGGGTTAATAACGTCTCATAAATCGGCAATCCACGTGGTTTATCGTCTACTGAAATGTAAAGAAATTCCAAGTATTAGATTTTTACTATACTCCCGCCCACCTCACATGCTACGCCCTCTTTATATTGTTGAAATCTGTTGTTCCAAGACAAGCAATGCCTTTTATTATTGTAGCGAATCTGTATAAAAACAGCTCACAACCTGTGCATAGCATATTGGGAACGGGTCAAGTGGAAACATAACGAAAAACAATAAAATCTCTACCTTGCAATTTTGAAAATGTTTCTCAGCCCTTCCTCCGTGCAATTTTTGCTCGTCAAGCTCTCCTCTATAAAGATAATTTAATAAACGTCTTATAATGTTCATGGATGACATGAATGCTAAAGTAGGCAAAGAAGCACATCAACATACGCTTTGGAATTTTGGACTGTTAACAACGAATCAAAGAAGTTTAAAGCTGGTAGAGTTCTGTAAAAGCTCAGGTTTAGCCAATTTTCAGTAGTGACCTGAAGACGTCTGTTAGACGAAACGCTGTCAATAAAGTTTCTATATTTGGCGTTTTACTTTTGATAACGCTGAAGATACTGCTACGTGCGATCTTAAAAAGATCTATGCTACTCTTAGAAGGTAATCTTTAGGCAAAGTGTCAGAGGAGGAGACCCTGACTAACATTCATTCTCAAATCTCACATTCTGTAGTAAATCGTTTCCAGATTGATTAGGAAGGCCACCTGCCTCCCCTTTTTGCGGCCTTTAGACGGGTGAACTTCATGCAATTAGTTTAGGCTTCATGAAAGTGTTTACTTCACAGCAATGGAATTGATGGTTTCTACTTACTTGTGAAACGATAACTACTCGTCTTCCCCAATACTCCGTTTAATACAGTTAAATGCTGAACATGATTTAGGCCTTTTAATGAAGAATTCCAGCGAGTAATACAGCTCGTCGATAATTATGAATTAAGAAACGGTGGCAGCTACTCGACGTCTGAAAATTCAAGAGAATGGAATTTAGTTTACAGATCATAGACCTCTTTCATTTGTCCATACTATCACAAAAACGTTATCTTATTCAAAGTAAACTGTTGAAGGACTTTGGTAATTATAATGTCCGGTGAAATATGCAAGACTTGATTGCTTATAGACCGCTTCACGTTATTCTTTCACGGCTTCTCTTAGCTGCAAACATCTTTCCCATCAGTGTGGGGCGAATAATCGTATTCCAGATAAGCGACGGATCGGTTAAACAACTAACTACTGTAACGGTTTGAGACAAAGAATCAGCAACATGATAATTTTATTATGCACTTCACTCAAATTGCATTCATAAAAGGGCCCTAACTTATAGTTGTCTTAAATTGCATCACTTAAAAGGCCCTAACCTCTTAGTTGTCTCAAAGTGCACCACTAAAAGGGCCCTAACTTCTTAGTTGTCTCAAATTGCATCACTAAAAGGGCCCTAACTTCTTAGTTGTCTCAAATTGCATCACTAAAGGGCCCTAACCTCTTAGTTGTCTCAAACTGCATCACTTAAAGGGCCCTAGCCTCTTAGTTGTCTCAAATTGCATCACTAAAAGGGCCCTAGCCTCTTAGTTGTCTCAAATTGCATCACTAAAAGGGCCCTAACCTCTCTTTGAATCTATTGCTTTCAAAGACAGTCAGGGATACAGCCTCCCTATTTGTTTTAGCAACAGAGAGCCTGCTCTTGCGATTTTTTTTTGCGAGATAAAGGTTGAGTTTTCTAAAGAACCAAGCCAAAAATGGTTTAGATAGCAAATGTTTGATCTATCAAAGGTCTGAGTTACCGAGTGATTTTACTAAGACGTGTTAGGGAACCTAAAGAGGTTTAATACCTGAGAAAGACATTTTTGTCATTCAAATAACTGGAAAGGAGCAATACACGCAAAAGTATACTGTCAAACCATTCTAAATCAAATGCGTGGTGTCTGGCTCCTAACTGCGACCCTAGTGTCTGCGATCACTTATAAAATCATGTCACATATGTAACGTGCTGAGGTGTAGCGCCCTAGATAGTCTTTCCTGCTTAGCAGTACACTATTATTTGTTAGTCATCATTCATAACATTGTTCATACTTTCTCGTATCATAGTGATAGATAAGGATAAGATGTTTACTTTACAGCTATGTTTATCAATTAATAACGATTCCATCACAAGCAGTGGCTTTCGTACAAACAGCTGTCGTGTCAGTATGGTTTCTCTGCTCACACTTCCACCAATAACAGCCTAGCATTGATTATATTGTAGCAACTGTAGTGATACCTGAGCAACTACTTAAGCAACTCCAGGCCTGATTTTGGGAAATTGCTAAGCAACTCGAGGCCTGAAACCGAAAATGGAGTTGCTTATAAGACAACCAACGTGTATCAACCATAAGAGGATTTTGAACCCCTGTGACCCAAACGTTTCTTGTGATCTACTAAAATTATGGTACCAAAACACAATTTGAGAACCATAGTCATTAGTTATCTCACCTCTTCCGATAGCATGTTATCGATTCGGTCTTGAAAGTGCTTGCCTTTCTTTGTGCGTATTATCACGTAGATCTGTTTAATGCCTGGACAACATCCTGAACGCCATCTGGCCCAGCTGCTTTCCAATTGGGCATTTTTCGGCATTTCTTGCAAACTTTCTCCTTGTCAACCTACACAACGTCTTGGGTTTCTGTGAACTTGCTGTCTAGTTCTTTTTTCAGATCATCTAGCCATAAAGCACTTCCATCGTGTTCCTTTTCTACGCTCCAGATGCCGCTCCAAAATTCTTTGCATTCTTCTACATTTGGCACTTCACTTGACTTATTTGAAGTATTGCTCATCTCTTCATAGAACTTCTTCTGATCACAACTAAACAACCTATTCTGTCTGAACTGTTCAATTCTATCCTGATATTCGAGAAAATAACGTATTTCTTCATCCTCATGGAGATGTTCTTCGTAAAACATTTTTATCTGAATGAAAACATTGTATAAGAAACGTCAAGTAATTACTGTACTTTAAATCCAGAATCTTTTAATCAAACCGTGACTTAAAAATGCTTGCCAAAAGTAGCACAAAAAATAATACAAGGTTTAATGCATAAACAGAAAGAAAAATAATAACAGCCAAGGCAAAACTGAGACAAAAAAAGAAAGAAAAAGAGAAGAAAAGGTGAAGTGAAAGAGATAACTGAGAAAAAATGAATGAAAATCATACAATAAAAAGCATGTATCAACTACTTGAAAGGTCTAGTTTCGTCACACTTATTGAAGATGTAATATTCTATCGTCACAGATACTTGTAAACAATCTGACATAAGTTTGTACGTTAATTCTTATAAATTTGATAAAGTTAAACTATTTTTTTTTTTAAAAACCAACTGCAATACTTTCTCTTAATTCTAATACAAATTTCAGTAATAATAGTAGTAACAATATTGATAATATTGAATTATCAGAATCTTAACATACTTAGTTTGCAATATAGCAATAATATAGAAACAAGACATGAAAAGCAAAACGCCAACTAAACAGCAAGGAGGTACTTGGTTGGGTCCGTTAAGTATGACGTCAGAATATGACCTTGGGGGCATTGAACTTTAAATAGATGGGAAAAGTATTTTGATGAGCCCCATTCAGAATTCGATTGGGGAAGTAGGGCACCTATGCCCGAGATTGAATCCACCCTTGTCTTAAATTGTATTAAATAATAATAATAAAGTCTTTTTGTTACCACCAAATTTATTCATATGTATTTTGTTTTCCGTTAAGCGTATAGTAACTGAAAGCGTTTGCAGCCAGTACTGATAGTACAACGTAAAATGGCTCAGTTCAATGATGTCGCTTGAACTTCTGGGATGTCATGATGACCTATTGTAACAATCACTTTTCCATTTGATGCCAAATCCTTAAAAGGGACGTTTATTTAAATGCCGCGTTCATTTACACCAACAGGGAACAATAGAAGTATCTTTACTACCCACTCAAAGGGTTGTATGATGATGGAAAACAATTCTTATTTGTTTCGCCCCCTTGGGTTATTATTTCAAGTTGAGAAGGATTAGTTAGAGAAGCTATGTGTTTCAGAGTTGGCTGGAACATTTCATAATAATTATAATGAAAGATTAGCGTGGTGGGGAACCCTAGAGCAAACTTTGCTTTTCGAGCAACGAAATTTAGTTCTTATGATGTTCATAACCTCCATAATTATCCTCTGGCAGTGAAATATTTCGCATAACAAGAGCCCTAAGCCTAGTAGCTCTTGCTGCCATAAAAGTGACACTAGGTACTGCTAGCTTCCCTTTTCCTTTGCTTTATTATATGAGATCGGCGATAGTCTTAAGTTGTACATGATTATTTTAGTGACAGTGGGGTGCAAATACTTATATGTCTTTTGTAATACTGGCACTAGTTTCAAATTGGGATTAAAGAGGGTAGTTGTACAGCCATATGGGCTCATCTCGCCCACTGCCACATCCTCCCAACACGTTTAACTACCTGAGCTGTTGCTTTGTAGAAATGCATTGGACAACCTTTATTATGTCAGCTATTATTGACATAAAATGATAACAGTTAAAAACTTAGCCGCGGTTTCACATTTTGTGCGAAATAACGGTAAAAAGGTACTGGCACTACTCATTTTTAAGAACAGAGTTTTAGTAACCGGCCTTAATTTGTAGCCCGAAGGTTGAATGTACCTTTAAAAGTCCTTAACAATCCTACATGAGAGAAATTGCAAACTTTGATGATTGATGTGTTTAAACGACAGAAGAAGAATTAGGGGAAGATCACTTCCAAGTATCTCAGTGCAGTGGAACCGCCTTGAAGAACCTGTTGTCGGACAGTATCTTCCACATCATTCAATATGAATCCCATTTTTTCTAACGATCACTACTGATTGCTACAAACCCAGTGATTCCATATTGGCCTGTACTATTTTCAAGGTCTCAACATGATCCTGACTTTTTTATGCTCCAATCCATACTATGGTTAGTGGTCCCAGGACATTCTGTGTCAAGAGTTCGACGTCGCTAATGGGGCTTTCACCAGAAGCTGTAATAGTGCTCAAATTTTTGCTAGATCGTCCTGTCCAACCTATTAAATTAGTATGCCAGATTGTTGCAGTTCCTGTGACAAAAGTGTAGTTTAAAGGCTGTCATCCGGCCCATCATGCTGTTCGAAGCCACTTTGAAGTTACGAAGTATCAAGAATAATTCACTGATTCGAATCCAGACGTAACAGATTTTTAATTCCTCTGATGTCGTTTCAAAACTGATATTTCAAATCCTCTCTTTCAGATGACAGTTTACTCTTGTACATATACAAGCAATTTGAATCAATTTCGACGCATTTCAATCATCGAAAACAAATAATACGGGGGGATTCAGGAGGCTGATCACCCCTTCTTAAAATTTTGAAAAATGTTGTGGGGCCGAGCCCCCTTTAAACATTTAGTTTTCGGTTAATAAGACTACTATATCGGTGGTGAATGCTTATAACTTAAAAGTTACCGCTCAAGCAACGTTAAAAGTCCGTTCACACCGGAAAACAATTTGCAAGAACATTGCCTGTTATGTACCTAATATAAACCGAGCTTTTTAGAAAGCTGACAAGAATCTTCCGATGTACGTATTTTCCTGCAACCAAGTCCTTACGAACTCATTCTCAAAATCACTGTCTTTGTTTTCTTCCCTTTCATTAACCAAAACATCATATTCCAACCTCACTTTCCTTAAAATAGTACGAGAAAATGTTTCCTCGTTTTCAGATCTATGCAATCTTATATTAATTACTCGATCAGCATTTCTGTCTTCTGTCAACTTTTCTTTCCCGTGATGTCAGTTATTAAAGGGACATAAAAAAATTTGGATTTCATTCACTGACGTGAATACGCCCTTACATTCGTTAATGTAAGAATGGGCACTGTATCAGAATGCCCTACTCCCTTATTTACTCTGACCCATACAACAACATTATTGCTTATCTAGGAGAGCACGGAAAAGCACATTCTTGTTGGCTTTATATCTTCTCTGTATACCCCTTTTCCGTCTTCTCCTCGATCTTCTCTCTCGCCATCTTGTTCTTCTCTGCCTCCTCCACCTCATTCGTACGATGTTAGACGTAAACGACAATAACGGATGATTGTTGGGAAAAGACAAGGATCACAACGTCGACTGGGTCCACGAAGCTTCACGCATATGTCTAGATATTGCGAGAGGAAATCATGCTTTTGCGTCCCCTGGAGATCAGTCCCTTCCCAAATAATTTCCGTTGCAAAAATAGAGAGGATTGTTCCAGCTATTGAAGAGGACAAATCTATTCCAACAATTGTATTTAATTGGAGATGCTGTCCTCAGTTTAATATGTTTGTTTATAACAGACTTTGTGAGTCAGGTCACGAGTGCCCATTACTGCTACGGAAGCTTTCTTTTACAAGTTGATAAACTAAGTTTTCACATGTTTGCCTTCGATAATGATCAAAGATTATAATCTACAACCGAGGTCACTGCAGTGGTTCAAACCCTTTCTTCTACGCACGTTGCCATCAAAAAGCTTTTGCGCATCCTTAACACATTCCTGCACTAGCGTGAATCAATACGCACAAAACTGTAGATAAAAACACCCCAATCCCTTAAGCAACTGTTACCACGTGTAACAGAGATGAAATAACAAAATTAACTGAAAGACTACGTTTTCTAAATCTCATAAGAAGGCGGCCATAGTCTTAGCTCTCTTGAAGCCTACTCAGAGGTAGAAGGACTGCTGAAGTGATTGAAGTGAAGCATAAACAGTCAAAAAGGAATATATATATGGAAATGAATTAGTGCAAAGCGTATTCTTTAATTGCTGCAAATAAACAAGACAGCACGAAATATAATAATGAAAGTAAATTAATTTACTTTTAAGTATGTTCAGATATTCTGCTTTTCCCACACCTCAAATCAAGCATCAATGTTCATGAAATTTGAGAGCAAATTTTCCTACAAAATCAATATTTGAAAAGAAAAACGTATGGCACAACACGAGTATTTTATCTACTAAAAGAAGTAAACAAAGTCACAAATAGTGACAACTTTTTGATTACAATAAAATGGTTAAAAATATTAAAATAAATGATATGTATATACAAATCATTGGTTATAAAATGGAAAATAGTAAAATAGGGTACTTAAAAGTAACGATCACACAAACAGTTTTTTAAGGAAACAGATTTTTGGCAACTTCAAAGTGGTAATCCAACAACGAGCGCGACCATCTACATTTCAAGTTCAAAATCAATCCCAACTCCAAGGTTACGGCTGCATCTCTGCCAAAAGCCGAAAAGAAATCCTGTTTATTTTGCTCAGTCTATACCATTATAAACTTGTTTCAAAAAATGTTTGAGCAGGCCTAGCGAGAAAACGAAATCTTTTTGTTTGCATAGCAATGGACTCCACATAAAAGCAAGAAAACCTTTGGCCAGTACTACCGCGTCAAAAAAAGTGGGTAAGAAAAATCATCTCAAATTTCCCGATCTAAACTTGTGGAGTTTTGTTTTGTTTTAAGAAGCCAAGTTTAAGTTAAGCAAGATTTCAGGCCAATGCCTTATATCTCTCGCAAGTAACATATAGTACTACCCTTCCCTCATAATCTATTGATAATCTTCTTCTTAACAGCATGCCAGCAGTTATTGTGCTAATATGTTTTGATGTGGTCATGATATAGCAAGATAAAATTATTGTCGATCAATCTATAACTACCAAACCATACAATTGCCTTTACTGTAACAAGCTATGACCAATTGACCGTACATAAGATACAGCAAAACTGAAGTTCCCATGGGATGACTAGCATGCGTTTTATGAAAACTCTTTGGACATTCAGCCATCTTGTATTATTCTTCTGTCCTTAATTTTAGGGGTTGGTTCAATGAGATGGGTGATTGAACATTTTCCGTATATATCTTGAAATAGATGGGTGGTACTAAAACGCACCTCGGAGACTTACACAATGACACTCTTGAAGGGGAGGCTGATAGTACCATCGCGTGCCCGTACACCTATCTTGTGCACCCCAATCAATTTTATATGCAAAAAAATTAACACACTGTACTTCGTTAACGAAGAGACAATCTCCAAGTAAACAACTACACCTCAACCGAGACAATTGGTATTGGAGGTACAAGCTTAACAGAGAAAGCTTCAAAAAAAACAGTATATGTCTACATAAGCCATTGATATCAACATCTTTGAAATGGTTCACGGCAACATTTAAAAGTTGCACCTCAAGGTCAAGTACAGTTGCATGAATATCGCCATTTCTTAACAGTAAATGCCAACATTTCCACAGAACTGGGGAAATGCGAATTCCTATGTTCTCATCAGTTATTACTGCAACGTGTTGAAAGTGTCATGAGGTCGTGATAGACAGTGTTTAAGTCAAATGCATTCGCTTACTAGTCTATGATGATCACAAATTTGTACTTCTCGAAACGAAGATGTCGAAACGGAGATCTCGAGATTGCCGTGCACCTCAGAACGTTGCGTCCTACTGCTTTTATACTGCTAAATGACGCCATTTATCACTTAAAGACTAAACTAATAATAATGATGATAATTAACGACACCTAACTGAATTATGTCTTACTAAAATTTTGATAAATACTCATAAATGATAAATTGCAAGTTCCTGGCTTTGGTTTTGACATCCTGTAAAATGCATGTCGTCAGGTCTAACGACCAAAGTAATGCCATTTTGTTATTCAATTCAGTAGTTCGCCTGCTTCTTTCTAATGCCACACATTCCTGTGATTGTTTAAGTTACATCGTAGCCATTTCCACTTATTTCATTGAGCCATTGAATAAAATATGCCTCTGGGGTAGAAATGCGAACTGATTGTAGTGGCTGAGGAGTACTCTTAACTTCATTGTGGTTACAAAATTTTAAACAAAACAATCCCTTTAGACATTTCCTGTTATGGTGATTTTCAGTTCAATAACCAAAAAAAGTGGGTTTTGACACCCACCCTCACAGATCTCCCTAATATTTACACAGAATGAAGATAACCATACCCGAAGCTCACAACCAAAATTTTAGTTACAAATTCTAAATTGTTTCAGAGATACGATGATTTGGATTTTGCCAAAATTGAGCATGAAATCAGCCATGGCGGCCATTTTGAATTTCCAAAATATCTGAAGTTAATTGGTCTTGCAATTTAATAATCTTTGGCTTCCTTTTATTCCCCCAAACTTGGTACACTTAAGCTTTCACATATGCAGAATCCAGAAATGGTACTATCAACTGGTTGTAATGAGACATGTTGGGCAGCGTTAAAATAGAGGATAATGAGGAGTCAGTTTTGATGTTAGCACCCTGTACACTAACATTCCGGTGATGGAAGCAATCGATGTCTGTACCGATCTGCTTTTCAATGGCCAACACGATACTCTTGTGGGCAGCGAGACGTTCAAAACTCTCTCACGGATATCGCCATGAGACGTCCTAATGCTAAAGCATGATGATTACTACAAACAGAAAGGTGGCCTAGCGATGGAAAGCCCCATAGCACCCCATTTTGCAAATGTGTGGTCCTCAAATCAATAGTAAAGCAAAGTTGTATTCTAGATACATGATTGCATGACCACTTGCCAACTTGTCCTTATCACCAGGCAAGTCTGTTTGGAAAAGTCGCAAACCATCACATGGCGGTCGGTGTGGATTTAGTGGGTTAGTTGCTGTCTGTTTCAGTCTCTTTCAGTCTCTTTCAGTAATGTGCCTGTTTCATTTCATGTGTTTCGTTGGCATATTGACTTGATGGAAATTATCATAAAAATTCAGAAGAGTCAGTTGTTTTTGCACCATCTCAACCTTTTCAGCACCACTTGCACTCCAAGAATTTATGACTCCACTTGTGCCAGCCTTACAATTAATTACAAAGACAGATACACAAAGACTGCTCCTCCTCAGAAGCTACCAAAGATGAATCGACAGCCTGGGCATCTTGGAGGGGAGAGATCGACGTGTTGCAGGGATTAGATGGCGTGGGGTTGTGGGTTGTAGGGAGAGGAGCAGGTTGTGTCTTTCTCCTATCACAGGGACCAACGCTAAACAAATCTTGACTACTTTCTTGGGTCTCGGTGCCAAAAGGTGGAAGTTGTGTTTCACGTGATACTGATGGCAGCATGGGAGAGTTAATGAGTGGGGCTTTACGTGAGTGCTTTCTGGTCGTTTCCGTGGAGCTAGCTGTCAAGTGGTATGTGTGAGTAGAGGGCAGAGGAGCTATGACTGTACCGGCAGGTATTCCGTATTAGCTGGACGGTCAGACGTACCAATGCACGAAAGCATGAACGGAGGCATTGACGCATGCATGGACACATGCATGGACGCATGCACGAACGAATGCTTGGTGAATGCATTGACGCTAAGGTGAATGCACGAATGGGTGCATGCATCCATACACGTGTGTATATGTAGATGAATGGATGGTTGTCAAAATGCATGGATGCATGGACAGATGTATGAATGGAATGCAAGAGTACAAATGATCCAGGGATACATATTTGACGATTTTCTAGGATTTTCGGGCAGGACATCTTAAAAAATCCATGGGTCCCGATTTGGGCTGGTCTCCCAATGTTTCTATATTGTGTTGATATTTAAAAAATCATATGAAAAAACAGGAATTTACATGTAAGAGTGATGGTGATATGTGAATTTATTAATACATTATCAGAACTTTTATTAGCCTGGGGTCCACGTGGACACCCCCTAGGCCTCCGAGGGCTTAGGGGCTGATAAGATCCCATGGATGGTTACTTTCGATTAAAAAACCAGACGACCTCCATAACCTGTTAAATTGTGGTACGGCTTTTTGTGCTATAATTTCACTTTGGTAAGTTCGTACTGCACACTACAGCATCATTGCTAAATAGTTTATGTGAAGTTGCAACAGCAATGACACAGACCCTGCAAAAGAATAGTAACTTTACACAGTAATCCTATATATCACTTGAATGCTAAAACCTTATCCACTGGACTGTGAGGTCCAATAATTAAGGTAAGAAATCTGTTCTGGTTTCTCTTCCGCTCATTAGGGAAAGGGAAATTGATATATTTTCATTATTTATTTTCATAAACAGTGATGTTCTCTTTAATAAACAGGACTACCTAAGGCAAATGTATGGCACTTTAGGTGATCAATCAAAATTCAGAAAACTCTCTGGTGATCAGCATATCCTGGATTTTTGGGAGTTGATACCCGTCATCCTCAATAATTTCATTCAAGCGTTTGTAATCTCCGCAAATGCGAATTCATCCATCCCCCTTTCGCACATGCACCGTGGGGAAGGCCAACTCACTAAAAGAAACAGGGCGTAAAATATCACGCCTTACCAAACCCTCATACTCCAATTCGACCTTTTCACGCATGGCGTAAGGAACTGGCCTAGCCTTCTGAAATACTGGCTTGACACCCGGCTTCAGTGTAAGACTTGCCTTAAAATCACGAATTCCAGACCCATGAGGTGAAAAGAGGTTTTCATGCTTTTATGCAGTGGAAAGACAAAGACATCTTGTGGCGTCTCAGATACATTACAAAGAAATCTTTACAAAGTTCCATTACACATTATCAGGTGCGTAACAAGCGAGGTTGAGGGAGTGCCCGTCCTAATGGCCCCGACCAGATTGTGATATCATGGGGCCCCCAGCGCTTCTATATAACTTTTATTTTATGCGAAATTTAAAAATTATGACAAAACTTTGGTCATGATGGCATAAATGCGATTTTTCATATTTATCAAAATTTTCAGGAGAGCGAGAAGAATCTAACGTCTTAAAATACATACTTTCTCGTAAGAGCTGTGTGTCCAAAAAAGCTAACTAATAAATAAAGGGCAGCTGGGGCGTCCTATGGCAACGCCCCTCAATTTTGGCTACCGGGCAGAAAAGAAAGCCATGAGGCAGACTCAACCGCCCAGTAGGACCGTAGGATCTGTCATCAATAAGAACAGATACTACATCCATCCCTTGCCAAAAGGCCGAGAAGCGAAGCCAAACACTTTCCGCACCCCTGGTCTGGAATGTAAAAAGAGATGTTCTATCGCTCTTGTTCTCCACTTCGCCTTGATCCTCTCAAAGCTTCATTCATCACAAAAGGAAGCGGTGCTCTGTGACCAAGAAGAATTTCAAAGTAAGTTTTGTTCACTTTTTAAATTTGCAGGGTTCTGAAAAAACTGGGAATTTCTGATTGGGTGTCCATAGATGCTTGGCTGGCCGAGTCCTCAGATTTAGCAATTGTTGGCCAAGCTGAGTACGAGGAGAAACGAAAGGAGGAGAAATCAAAATGTCTAGAGGGAACAACAAGCAATGAATTTGCTTCTAAACAGCAAGAGGACGTCTTACAGGAGTATAGGGTGATACTTGAGCGTCTTGAGCGACAAGAGAAACACCTACAGGAATACAACAGTAGGTTTGACAGGCAGGAAGCACGTCTTAAGCAGCAAGAGGAACAAACGTGGGGTTGAAATAAACAGGGGGTTGAAAACAGTTTTGAACATTAATAAATGGGGGGCTGTAATTAATTTTTAAAATTTATCAACGAGAGGCTTGAATAAGGGGGGGGTAGGAATGTTCTGAAGATAATTCAAAATATGTAGGTTTCGTTGTGCTGAACAGAGTGGACAAGAGACAGTCGAGCAGACAGTAGGTTTCTTCTTGCTGATACGGGAAGTTATTCTAAGAAAAAGCTGGGTTTGGCATGAAGGTGTGAAAAATAAAACAATCACTGGTGAAGCCACGTATATAACCAACCAACTGTAAACATGGTTTTATAAGTACATTTTCACATAAAATTTAATTGACTACTGTTTTAATTTTCTCGATATTTATGCATTCTCAAAATTCTCAAAACGTGCTCAAACCACAAGTCTTGCTTCTCTCGCTTCTTCCTCTACTCGTCAATTTTCGTGTCTAAACAATAAGTCTTGTCTCTCTCCTTTCCTCCACTCCTCGTCTATTTACGTGTTCAAACCACATGTTTTGCTTCTCTCGCTTCTTCCTCTCCTCGTCTATTTTCGTGTCCAAACAACAAGTCTTATCTCTCTGCTTTCCTCCATTCCTCGTCTATTTACGTGTAGAAACCACAGTTCTACCACGACTAGAGAAATAGAGTATGTTAGCACCAGAGGTCACCTAGCTCAGTTGGTAGAGCACACACTGCAATAGCATGGGTCACAGGTGTGATCCATGGTGGTGACATGTTTTCTATTTCTCTAATGTCCTTTGGCTTCCACATTTCCAAAAGTTTGATATTCTGTGTCAAAAGAGGTATCTAGTAGAATTTAGGTATCAGTTAAAGTAGGTAAGTGCTCCCATTTAAAAGGTGATAGTAGGGCAACAGACCCTTCCCATTTTTCTATTAAGTATATACATTACAACAGAGACTCGGGAAGAAGGTGGTGTATTTGACTTAATACTGTTTTTAAAGTAAGGCTTTTTAATTCGCCGTTTTTGGTAAAAGGTTCGTAGTTTGTTTTTTACCGTTGACCTTGCGAGTGTACCTCTTTCGAAGGTAAAGGTCATGTTAGGTGCGAAACCGTTGTGTACGTTAATGCACAAGTGATGTTTTTCTAAGTTAGGATTCCAGTTAGTCTCCTTGACTATATATGGAGCAAAATTGGCAACGGTATACGTTCAGTATACGGAAATACGCGTTTGTCAGCTACCAACCTGTTCGTAATTGGTTCAAACTTAGGTATTCACAGTTGGTAAGCTGTCATTTTATATTAAAATAAGCAGGCTACATATTAAAATGAACGGGATCTTTGCTGAATCTAAATATTAAAATAAGCAGGCTACAGATCAAAATGAACGGGTTTCTTATAAACAAGGTTTCTCAGGAATTATAGACGCTTAATAATTACATTTCGGTATATACAGAGAATCTTCAGGAAAAGAACCTCTAGAGTATTTCTATACAGCTACGCTGTATACTAAGCTTGTCAGTCTTGTTAGTTTGTTTTAAATCTTTGCTGAATCTAAATATTAAAATAAGCAGGCTACATATTAAAATGAACGGGATCTTTGCTGAATCTAAATATTTTGCTTGGCGAATTCATCTGGAGAGCCAGTGTTCTTTAGCGATAAATTTAGAAAATCGAGTCTACGTGTCCACTCGTTAGTACGTTCATACCTTCCGATTAACAATGTTTTGATAGTCTCTTACGACTTTAAATCTTCTTCGGCACGGCTGTCCACAACAACGTCAAACAAATTTGGTGATAAATATCCTAGCAGAAGATCCGCCTGATCTTGCCCTGTGACTTTGGTAAGTCGGACGTAATTATCGAAACGTTTGAAGTAACTGGTAACGGCCTCTCCACGGCCAGTAAAAAACTCTGGTTTGTGGGCTACACCACCATACTATGTCCATTAATAATATTACATCCACTATTACTGCTATTAATGCCATTACTACATCAATTAATACTACTACTTATACCACTACTCTTATTGTTACTACTACTACATCAACTACTACTACATGTAATGATACGATCACTCGCAATCTCTCACTGCAGCCCCCTGATCAGCAGTGGGGCCTTTCCCGGGGTCCGTTCGTTCCAAAAGGGAAAGGAGTTTCCCCAGGGGGGGGGGGTCGTTGTTGAGATTCCTGTAGATACGATCACTGGTACCATCCATGCTACTCTTACTACTATGATCACCAACGTCTGATTCGTTAAGGAGTACGGTAGGGTGGCAAAGAGGGTAAGGAGTACGGTAGGGTG